>JAQGAK010003507.1:0-14919 GCA_034696945.1 Lipothrix lubbocki
AGTAGTTTCTGTTAAACTTCTCTCGCGATAAAAGTGAAGCAAAAGAGAAGTACACGAGAAACTATACATAGGGCTTATGGCCGTTTGCTTGAGTAGTTGTTAACAAAATATTCCAGAATTATTTTCATCAACAAGTAAGTATAATTACACATGCGGATGTATTATAAAATTACGATCTTCTTTTAGCGTGTTTTTACGCACTATAAAATAACATTTGACGGGGAATTTTTACGTTGTCAATTGTGGTGCTGTCGCTTCTTTTTTTTACGTAATTTATTTAATAATATTGTCCCAAATAAGATAGAACATTGTTGTTATGTACGTCGTTACAGTCAGACCTACGAATTTACTATATCATTGCGTGAAAAGTGCATATTATAAACTTAATCTGATTGCAGTTTTAGGTAATGCAGTTGCAGCAGAAACAGTTCCGCTATTTGACATAAAACACGCAGATACAGATACGATTAATTACATATTTTTATGAAATGCATTCAAAGTTAATAATGCATACATCAGTCTTTTATCGACCTCAAGAGTACACGTATAACTTCACCTATAACCTGTAAGCACTATTGCAAACGACAAATGACATAATCCAAAGTATGCGTTAACATAATTTAATTGAGATAAGTGACATTGCAATTGTATTACTTTCATGTGAGAACTTTGGGTGAGAAAATCCCACAGGACATTGTATTGGGTTAAATAATCTCAATATATTACACATACAGTAAAAAACATTATTTTGATTTCATTTTACAGGCTTTAGTGGTTATGTATCCTTGTCCGACAAACGCCTTTTATATGTACTTACGTACATATCGGGTGAACCACATATTAAAGAATAACTTTGTAAGTTCATAAAGTTATGAAGTACTTAGGAGGGCAAGGCTGTGACTCCCTGTGGTGAATTGATTGTTATTGTGTGCGGATTCTAAACTTAAAACTTATCGCGAATACATATATCAACAACTACATTTACGACATTCATGAACTACAAGATTTATGGAAAAAGCGAAAAACAAAGAAGGTCTTCTTTGGACATGCCAAAAGGTACAAGACATTGAAGATGCAAGTATGTATGAAGAGATACCTGTATAGTATGGAATAAGAAAAAATCAACATTGGGCTTCAGCTGTGATGTGTGAAGATATAGCATTGAAGAAATGATCATGAAATAAACTTTTGAAAGCTCTTAAATGTGTCTACCATTATAGTAATAAATGATACTTCCATACCAAAAAAGTTTAATGGCTAAAATATAGGTATAGTATATACATAAATACACATGTATAGTATAGTACATACATAGTATACCTAATTGTAAGGTAGGTATGTATAAGTATACATATGGTAAAAGAGATACATAAGCGGTACTCTCCTGCACGTAACAATTCTTCAAGGTTAAGTGACAATGCCTGATTTAAGACTAACGGTAAAGAATAAAGTTTATTTGAGATGCGTAACAGTAAACGTCCAAGTGAATACATCCACGTGCTTGTATGGATGGACTTTGTACCATCCACAAGATTGGATGCGAAAGATACTATTTAGCAATGCAGAAGATAAAGTAGGTGCACCTAGTATGTATATGTATGTGTTGAAGGGAAGGAAAGCTACATACCAAAAGAGAGTTAATCATGTTTAGCCCTAGGTAATGTACAGAAATGCATTCCTTATCCTTATCCTATAAGTATACACAATACACAAACCAGCGTTGTTTTGACAAGAAGTTTCTTATTACGAACTAGTAAGTTTCTTGTAATCATGTAGCACAAAACTTGCGTACAGGTATATACTTGAACGCAAGACTACCTGTACATTTCGCATCCATTGATAAAGTATACTTATATCTATATATGTACTTTTTGCACACAGCCTAGACACATGTGTCCACCTTAGCGTGAAGGGTACGTATACGGTATATGGAAGGGCTTTCCATCCTAATCAACGTGTACATAAGATTGTATATATACAAATTAATCATGCAGAGTTATGAATAATAATCATGTTAGAAAGTATTCAGATGAAAACTTTCTAACTCTGCGTTTATCAAGCGTGCTCAGCAGACCCCTTAAACAGCATGCAATGTTATACACAGGTACCCTAATGACTCTATAGGAGTCATATACACAGTAATTTTGCACAGTCTGAAATAAATGAATAAATCAAGTTACGCATTTGAAGTATCTGCGTGCACCTAATTAAATTGAATATTTCTCCTTCTCCTCTCTGTGACATATTTTTTCCGGCTTTATATTGACGGCCAAGAGATTTAACTTGCCTAGCCGGAATCCTCGTCCTATCCTGACAGTCACAATCAGAACAGTCATCGTGTAGGACTCACTTTCTTGGTAACTCAACTATATATATTTGAGGGATTTCTCTACTTCACACCAATCAATCTTTTTTTGGCATTTACTTGTTCTTCCCTGATTTTGCATTGTGTGCAAAAAAAATTAAGTTCTGCAAAAAGCAGAATGCACTCAACTTTCCTCTTGTTCTACGTCAACTCTACATTATAGTTTTTAGTAGAAAAGTCAATGTCAATGGTACATAATTACTGCTGAAAAAGTCACATCTTTTACAAAAGTGTTGTGGTGTTTGTGTTGTGGACGCGGCAAAAGCATGATTTTATTATGTGCGAGTATTGCGAAACTGAAAGTCCCTTATCATTAACATGAACCATTTATGGAATAATTAAGTTAATAAGTTCCACAAAAAGTGCCCCGTGGTTAGTTTTTGGTGACATAGAATGAGATCATATGGTTTTACTATAGCAATAATATATTAGTTTTCCAGTAAAGTCGTCTTCCCAGGATCCATTATTGTGCTTTTTAAGTATACTATAGTGTAGTGGCAATAAATTTCTCATAAGAAATAATGCAATAATTATTAATTTTTCTGTTTGGATTTGAGTTATTAACTATTTTGGAAAACCCACTCATTACGTTGCAACAAATGTGTGTTTGAGTTTTATAACAAAAAAGGTTAAAACTGTCCAGCTGTGAAGTATAGCAAATATGCACATAACATGTGAATAACTACTAAAATCAATGTTTTCCTTGAAGCAAAAAGGTAGTTTCACATGCTCGTATTTTTAATGATGATTAAAAGCGCAATAATGTAATATCTTTTGTGTTCAATAATATTTTATGACTTCAAGTTCATGAGATATACCATGATATTTCTACGTAAAATGTTTTTCTTTTTCTAGTGTTCCTACAAAATAACTGCTCTGGCCTGTAATTATTACACATATACTATATAGATCCCTGTACTGGGAATTTCCGTCATGGATACTCAAGTACAATGAAAATTTGCAAATGTTTCTGTCGTGTCTGTGCAGCACTTGCAAGTGATCAGTTCGGTGCTTTGGCGTTATCACGAACAGTAAGATAGTGGTTATTTTTAGCTAAAGGGAAAATGTTGACATTAGCCAAATCTCAAAGGACGCTAGCTACAGTGGTTGTAGTTTTACTGTCCGGTTTTGCATCCTGGCTCTTACATTATGAAAAGAGTCCTGCCATTAGGATATCTTCGGGGGACATACAAGGATTCGTGTCAAAGTCTAGGAACGGTCGAAATTATTTTCAATTTCTGGGAATCCCGTACGCGCAACCTCCGGTGGGAGAACTCAGGTTTGAGGTAACACTTTGCCCCATAGTAGCTTTAGTAGCTTATGTAGCACGCATACTAACGTATGCAGCAGTTATATGCTTTTCTGCTCATAAAATATAATGTGCATATTATATATTATTTAATATTTGACTCACATGTGCAATGGATTTGCATAAGAAAAAATGACAATTAGAAATTGAGAAACTGATTGGGAAATTGTAAAAATTGCAAATAGTTTTTTTATTCTTTAGTCTCCAAAGCGTGTAGACCCTTGGAATGGAACTCTTGACGCTACCTCGTATGGAGCTGAGTGCTTGGGATTCGATCTGTTTCTACTTGGACGACCTCAAGGCGAAGAGTCATGTCTGTTTTTAAATGTCATGACCCCAAATGTGAGTTAATGGATGTGACGCCAAAATTTTAATACTTAAATTATTTGCAATATTTAACTATAAAGCACGCAATTTAAATGTATCGCGTGCTTTGAGTGAGTAAATGCACTTTATAAGGTTGTCCTTATTGTTGTTGTGATTATGTATTATAATATTATTCTTACCCAGGAACTAGGAAATTCTGTGAAGAAGCTCTTCCCAGTGATTGTATACATTCACGGTGGAGCATTCCAAATGGGAAGTGGACAGCCCTTCGCTGGGAAATATTTTATGGATGAGGATATTGTATTAGTCACAATAAATTACCGATTGGGAATATTCGGTATTTAATTGAAATTTATAAATTAATAATTAAAATAATAAAATTAAATAAGACATAAATAAATAAAATTTGTATGCAATAAGTAATTAATAAACCTTGCAATACAATTGTGCAGGTTTTCTCACAACTGACGATGATGTCATAAAAGGAAACATGGGCCTAAAAGATCAAGTATTGGCATTACAATGGGTTCAAGAAAATATTGAACTATTTGGCGGTGATCCGAATCAAGTCACAGTGATGGGAGAATCTGCAGGGTACTTATTAATTATCCATTTATTTATTATCATTTATTTTAATCAGTCAATTCTATTTATTTATTTGACAAATATTTTGATTCCAGAGGCGCTAGCGTTCATTTAATGATGATGTCTCCCATGGCCAAAGGGTTATTCCACCGAGCAATTTCATCCAGCTGCGAAGGGATTTCAGATTTTTGGCAATTCAATCGCACTAATTTTGGCCATGTGGAAGCAGTTGCAAGGAAATTCAACTGCCCATCGAGGAATACTAAATTATTTGCTGACTGTGTTAAAAGTATTGATGCGAAAACATTGGTTAATTACCAATCAGGCCAAATGGTAAGTGATGATGTGCTATGGGAATACATTATTAACTTTCTTTAAATAACTATAGGAATGTATTTTCGAACTCTTTATATTTAGACGCCTAAACTTTACCACAACTTTGCAACGTTCGGACCGACAGTAGAATACGCTAGGGGTGACGACGTTTACCTATCCGAGAACCCGCTTACTCTAATGAGAAGTGGAAAAATAATAAATAAGGTTCCGTGGATGGCGGGTGTGAATAGAAATGAAGGTTTAGTTCTAGTCGGAAGTAAGTGTCAAGTTTATAATTACTGTTGCATTTAATTCAACTATCTTTTAAGTGGGAATAAAAACTAACGTGGTTAAGATCTATTAACATCAAGGTTTTCATAACACATGTTTTTAACGTACTTGTAGAGTTCTTCCAATTTCCCGAGACTCACAACTTGTTAAAGGATGATAATGCTTGGGAAGAACTACTTCCACATTTAGTATTCTACGACTCCAATCGCCGTTCAGATGCCGCCATGAAAATCCGACATCATTATTTTGGGAATAAATCTTATGATTTTCATGATCTAAGTGCCATTAGTACTTTAGAAGGTCTTCTTACTTCCAAGTTGTTCCTCCAGCCCTTAATTACATCCGCATTGTTGACATCACAGTTTGCTCCAGTGTATGTGTACCAGTATAACTACCAAAGTTTCCTTAGTTTTTTTAATTTTATACGATGGGCTTCCCCAATGTCATGGATTCCCAGTGAAATTCATGTTGCCGTCAAGGGTGGCATTGAAATGGCCCAGCAGATGCTATTTTGGTGGAAATCTCACTACCATTATGGTAAGTTATAGAAAGATTCCAAAAGTTTGCTAAAATTAAAGCTATAATATTACTAATATTAGTTTGATATCAAGTGCCTAAATATGGATTTAATTGTTACAGGGGCTTCTCACGCCGATGAAACATTCCTACTTTTCAACACTCCAGTGTACAGTGAATTATTTACTAATTTTTACGACCTGAAGATGTCGCAGCTACTTGTAAAAACGATGGCGGATTTCGCTTACGCCAGGTAAATATCAAGAAATTAATTTGAGTATTTGCTTATTATCTATGATTTAATCATTTCAATGGATGTTTGCATTATTTATTTAATTTCTACCTTCTTCTATTTTAATTTATATAAATTACACATATGATAATATTCCAACCTTGTTCTTAGGAAACCCGTCAAGTTTAATAATTTAATGTGGCCTTCCATCAATTCCTCTGAACCCATTAAAGTGATGCAACTGCAGCAAGGCGAACCTAAAGTAGCAGTGGATCCTTACAAGAAGAGATTAAGATTTTGGAAGGATTTAAATTTACCCAAAGAATAAATTGATGTACTGTATAGGGTAGTAAATATAATTTTAATAATGCTCACTGTATGCCACTAGTCATAGGTTAAACTTTTATCGGCAACGCTGATCTGTATCTATACTTTCGCAAAGTAAGTATGTACATATATAGAGATTTTATATAAATTATTTTTATCGATAGATCAGCCACTGTATAAACGTATATGTTGATAAACCAAATTTTTAGCCAAATATAATGTTCCAATAAAGTTCTAAAATAGAGCTATGTGTATATTACCTAATAATACATACCTGTGTGCAACAGATGCTGATTTTGAATGACTTTATTACAAATATCTACACATAATGTTGTAAATTGTTTTCCATGCATAACCGTTTTTTCTACCCAAGATGCTCGGATTAGATCTGTCCATATATAGTTATACAGTCCCATATGTCTGTTGTTGAATAAGCCTACTTCCTTTGCATGGAAGTTTCGAATTCGTTATCAATCACGCTATAATAATGACGAAAATAGAAAGTGGTATAGCTGAAGACTTATTAAACAATCTGTACTGAGAATATTTAGTAGTACACCCTTGCACATAATATCTTTATATATAGTGTCCCAATATTTAATACATGATAGCCGCGTATCGCAATAGTAAGTACTATGCACTGTATATGCCATAACTAACAGCATTAAAATTGACATTAATAGTATTCACATCACATCTCTCATCGTGCTTAAAAATTGAATGCTATGAATATTCAGCATGTCTAATAAAGTACAAAATAAGAAACGAATATGCATTACATCAAATAACTGCTCATTGTTAAAATAATTTACAACATAATAGCAAATTGTCAGGAGCATTTTTTCAGTATTACGTTAACACAAGTGCATGCTAGTAGATGTGATTTTATTTCATATTGTTTGCAAAATTTGCCTTCATTAGTGGATCTCGACACTCTTTTATTGCTTAATATAAGTGTTTGTGTCAATTTCCTCTTCACAAGATTATCTTTGCGGATCTCACATTTTGTTTTAGCTAACTAAAATCATCAACATTTCCCAAGGCATTCCCACATTGAAAACTAAAGGTCCTTTTAAAAGCAGAGGGCATCATCTGCCCACAACATAACACTTTAGATGACCATCTTGAGGAAAAATATAGATCTAGATACTTTTCACGTAAACGAAAAATAGCAGCTCCTGTAATGTAAATCTGTCCATGAGATTTTTTGTTGCTAACATATACTATTAAACATACAGTTGCACGCAAGTTCCTAATTATAGCCCTGCAACACTTGCATCCACAATAGCACAACGAAGTTATAAGTATTGGGTGTCATAATAAAAAAAGGTTTATATAGCTTGTCATATAGGTCTTCGCAATTTTCAGTGCTTGAAGCCCTTTCAGGATCTTTGTATTGAATTACACGCAATGTACAAAACGCTCCATAGTCATGCAAGCGATTAATTGCAATTTAGAGACGGAATAAATATACTCCAGTTTTGTTAGCATCCTTGTCATTTCTACTCTGGCTCTAATTTACAGCTGGATAATTGACAGTGAAGGTCTTTGTATACAATTTAAAGCTCTAAATTGCTTGAAACCTTATATACTGCTTATTTAGATTTAGTTCATTCAGAATGTACTATTTTCCAACTTACCGGTCTCTCCTATTGGCATTACTTGCAATATTTATTTCGTATATTGCAATACATTCGGGATACGAGAAAAGTCGTAGAATCAGAATACCAAATGGATATATTGAAGGCTTTGCTTCTTGGTCCCGTAGTGGACGGAAATATTATCAGTTCCTGGGGATTCCTTATGCAAAACCACCGGTTGGACCACTGAGGTTTGAGGTAAATAAAAGTAAATAATAAATCTAATTATTACAAACCTTATTCAACAATTTATTAATCGATTTCCTATCTCATCTATCAAATCTGCATACTTCAGAAATATAAAAAATGATTTTGACTGTATGTTCTATAGCCTCCTGAACCAGTTGAAAACTGGAATGGAACATTATTTGCTTCGAGCTATGGATCACCATGCATTGGGAACGATTTTTTAGTAACTGGCCGAACACATGGGGCCGAGGACTGTTTGTTTTTAAACGTTATGACTCCTAATGTACGTGGTGCATTTTTTCTTTCTTACCTCAAGATTTATATTCTTAAACCTAATTTTTAACAACTAAAATAATTTTAGAACAATAATTTATTATTGTTCTAAAATTATTTTAGTGTCTAAAATGATTTTGTTACAGAACCTAAGTATCTCCCACAGAAAATCTAAAAAATACCCAGTAATTGTATTTATACATGGAGGTTCTTTTGTAACGGGCAAGGCAAGCTTGTATAAAGGAACGTATTTTATGGATGAGGACATCGTTTTGGTTACGTTGCAGTACCGACTTGGAATTTTCGGTATATTTCTGTAGGACTTCTATATACCCCTGTGCTTCAATTTTCAACATAAGTTTCAATATAAAATGTAGGTTTAAAATTGACATACAAAATTTGCCATCTCTATACAGGATTTTTAAGTACTAACGACCGTGTTATCCCAGGCAATATGGGTCTAAAAGATCAAGTACTGGCACTCAAATGGGTAAAGTCAAATATTCAATATTTTGGTGGTGATCCCAGGCAAATAACTATAATGGGAGAGTCTGCAGGGTATGAATGAAATTCAACAATATTATAATGGCGACGACCATAATCATAGGCCATAACCATGCATTTATTTTAACTCCGTAGAGGAACCAGCGTTCATTATCTAATGTTATCCCCCCTTGCCCGAGGATTATTTAACAGAGCAATTTCCATGAGCTGCGAGAGCTTATTTGAAGTATTTCAACCCCATTCCTATAACAACACCAAGCGTTTGAAATTCTTAGAAAATTATTTTAACTGTTCGTTAAAAAACACGAGAAGGTTTGCGTATTGTATGAGAAGCTTACCTGCACAGCAGCTGGCTTCGCTTGTAATTAAAAAGTCGGTTAGTAATACCTTTATAAGCATGGAATTAATTATTTAATGAATCTAGCGTAGTTCATAACGACATTATTACTTTAAAAATTAACCCAATTTAATTTTAATTTTAGGATTTAAATTATTTTGGTCATGAAGCAGAATTTGGTCCAGTAAAAGAGATCAAATCTCGTGATGCCTTTCTATCAGAATTTCCATTAACACTTCTGAAAGAAGAAAATATTGTAAACAGAGTTCCCTGGATGGTTGGTATCAATCAAAATGAAGGTTTACTAATCGTTGCCAGTAAGGAAAAACTCTCTGAAAGTTTAATAATAATATTTATTAGAAATTTCAAACATTTTATTTATGTTTATTTTCATTTTAGAACTACTGCAACAATTATCATCAACGAAGATATTGCTAAAAGATAGCAAAATGTGGAATGATTTGATTCCCAATTTAATATTTTACAATAATAAAAAACGACCAGATGCAGCAAATTTAATCCGGTCCCATTATTTCGGAAATCACAGTTGGGATCTGGATGAATATAAAGCCATTAAGGGTCTTTCGGCCATCATTACTGAAAAATTATTTATTAAGTCATTAGTAGAATCAGTGAAATTGCAATCTGCACAAATGCCCATTTACCCTTACGTCTTCACTTACCGACCGTTCCTCAGTAGCTTTAACATCATTAGATGGGCTTCCTTGGACTCCACCATTCCCACTGAATTACTTGTGCTCTATAATTTGATTCAAGATACAATACACCTATGGTTTCCTAATGGACGAGAACGGCTTCGCTATGGTACTAATATTAAATAATAATCAACAAAATTCTGGAAATTATAATTTATCCCCAAAAAGTTCTCCATAATCCATAACCATGTTCTCATATACAGGGACTTCACATGGAGACGAATTACCATTACTTTTCGAATTGTCTGCCATCACAAACTTCTTTACTTATTTCCGCGAGTACAAGATGTCGCGACTGCTCGTAAAAACAATGGCTGACTTCGCTCATGTTAGGTAATTCTGTAAAATTAAATACAATTTGTTATTCATTGGCTAAAGTATATGAACTTAAATGAACATTCTTAATGTTAAGATAGAGACTAATTTGGCTTTACTAACTTATTTGAAAATGGAAATTGTAGTACCCGAGTGAAATTCAACAACATGACTTGGCCGGATGCAGAACCGAAGCAAAAAATACAATTTATGAATTTAAAAATTGGTGCTCCGAAATTGGTGACCGATCCATATTCTGCTAAGCTAAAATTCTGGAAAAAACTGAACTTACCTAGAGCTTAAGACGTTGTATGTTTTAAGATTTTTTAACATTTAATGACGTTGTACTAATTACATGCAGTACACGTCCGCTTTGTCCAAGTTTTAAATGAGCAAACTTCAAGGACTGCAGGAATGAATAAATATAAAATATTCAAATCATGCAATCTGTTACTTACATTGTTAGGATACTTTTTCCATATTATATTTCACATGATTATCACTTTACAATGCACTTATTAGGCGAATGGAACACTTTTTCACTAAAAAACCTGTTCCGTTAATAATTTATAATTGTGAAGCCATGAGTTGTCAGCATATCTTTTTCTACAATAGTTGTTGATCTATAACTTGAAGGGCATTACTATGCAATTAGTTCATAATTCATATTTAAAATTTAATGATAACTACACTATAGACGCAAGAGGACAGTAGACATTTTGGCAGTTAACAACTATTGATACAACCGGCGGAAGGAGTTTACGTTTACTTGCTCATCATCTTCCTTAGAGAATATGTACTCTTTCATAAAGATTACGTTATTCCTACTAATTTTGAAGTATGCAGTAATCCAGATTGAGAGTGCAAACAGTCCAGTTATCCGTATCTTAAACGGCAATATTCAGGGAACCATTGCTAAATCTCGAGATGGAAGACAATACTACAAATTTTTGGGAATTCCTTATGCAAAACCTCCTATTGGACGTCTAAGGTTTCAAGTAAGCTAATAAGTTAAATTAAGTTAATTGCTTTAAGTTAAGTTACTTGCTTTAAGTTAAGTTACTTGCTTTAAGTTAAGTTACTTGCTTTAAGTTAAGTTACTTGTTTTAAGTTTTGTTTAAATCAAATTTTAATCGTTCATTATTTGGTAAATGGTTTTTCTATAGCCGCCTAAACCAGCGAAAGATTGGGTTGGAACTTTGTTTGCCAAGCAGCATCGGCCATATTGTATAAGTCATGAATTCTTCTACCTCGACTGGACACTTGGACGGGAATCATGTCTGTTCTTAAATGTTATGACACCTGCTGTAAGATCGGTTTAAGTTTTGTCATTAATTTGTATTAATTTATTCATTAATCTATGTATAAATATATGTAGTAGAAGTAGATATTAATAACTGTGTACTGTCAAATCGTCTTTACATGAGCTATATAACAAGTTCTAATACAATATCATACAGCAATCATTGAAACAGTCGAATGGCACCAGCCGATATCCTGTTATTGTATTTATTCACGGCGGTCTATTCAGTGGTGGAACCAGTTATAATTACAGAGGAAAATTTTTCATGGATGAAAATGTTGTTCTCGTCACGATTCAATATCGAGTCGGCATTTTTGGTAAGAATGAGGAACTTATTGCTTAAACTACAATTTTCCGTATAAGCTACACAACTGGACATTTCTTACAATGACTCAAATTGTTCACAACTGTATTCTCTATCTTTTCCTATGTACTTATAGGTTTTCTATCCACAGACGATGGTGTAATAAAAGGAAATATGGGTCTAAAGGATCAGGTAATGGCATTAAAATGGGTCCAAAATAATATTGAATTCTTTGGAGGAGATCCTAATCAAGTCATGATCATGGGACAATCAGCAGGGTATGAATATTAAATTGAAATCTCTAGTTGTCAGGATTACAACGCATTTTAAATTCGCTCGGCACTAGTGAGTAATACGTTCTTAATTATGATTCTATAGTGGTACAAGTGTCCATCATCTAATGCTGTCACCACTAGCCAAAGGACTTTTTCACCGAGCAGTTTCTCTGAGTGGGGATAGTTTGTTCGAAACGTATCCTTTCAATCGTAACATCACTCAGCAAATGGAGTACATGGCTGAGTTCTTTCAATGCCCTCTAGGGAGTTCAAAGGAGTTTGCTAAATGCATGCAGACCGTACCTGTTAATAAGCTTGCGACTTTACGGATTGTGTCGAAGGTAGTTAATCTGTTTGTAACATTATTAACAAATAAAATCCACTGATTAACCCCGATTTTTGCTCTCAGGATATGGATTACATAAACCATCCAGGTTACTTCACGCCAGTGGTTGAGCCGGAAAGTCCCGATGCATTTTTCACTGATACGCCTATATCAATCCTAACGTCAGGCAACACTGCTAGTAAAGTTCCTTGGATGACTGGATTTAATGATAATGAAGGGCTTCTCATACTTGGAAGTGAGCTACATTTATTTAATAGCAATACTATAATGGATATTTTGTATATACGACATGTTTTTAATTCTTGGACATTTTTATTAAACAAAACTGATTTTTGTTTTTGAAACTAGAGGTCCTCCAGTTTCCACAAACGCAGAAACTCCTCAAGGATAAGCGATTTTTCGATGCTGCTGCACGTCTGTTTTTATTCTACGACAATAAGATTAAACCGGATGCTGCTGAGGCAATTCGAAAGAAATATTTTGGAAATCGGACGCTCGATGTTAATGGCGATGAAGCAATAATGATTTTATCGACCATGATTACTGACAAGCTGTACATGAGATCCTCTGTAGAAACGGCTTTGTTGCAATCCAAGGTGTCGCCTGTATACATGTATTATTACACGTATCACGCTTTCCTCAGTACATTTACATTTTTACGTCAAGCGAAGCCGAAATTCGGCATCATAACCAACTCCCTAAATACTGGACGGCATTTTGTAAGGGATATGCAGAAAAAAATATTATCCAGGAGATCAAAACACTATCATCATTATGGTTTGTGACTTCATCTCAATCATCAACATCAATCTAAATACATCCAGACATATAAGATACAAGGTTGAAGGTTTTATAAACCATTATGTAGTCTAAAAAGTCCATTTATGATTATACTTGTTTTTAAACAGGAGCATCACATGGCGACGAACTTTTCCAACTGTTCGATTTTTCCCGATTTACGGAAATATTTACCAATACTTTTGAACTGGAAATGTCTCGATTACTTATACGAACCATTGTTGATTTTTCACACGCAGAGTAAGTTGGAGCGTGGGATACTTTACAATTTGTATTTGAATAGAGAACATATTCTAACGAAATTAAAGTGTTATTTTCTTTTTAGCAAACCTGTTAGATTTAATACTCTTCCCTGGCCCCCAATCAAGTCCAACGAAACTTTACAGATCATGAACTTCAACGTCGGAGAGCCTAAGATCTTAAAAGATCCTTTTACAGAAAAACTTAAATTTTGGAATGAACTCAATTTGCCTCGGCCGTATAAATACTAAATAGTCTGAATACAGTCAAAAATCCTAAATACCTACGTTTTCTGCTGTACCAGTAATGCAATGATTGAATGCAGTGCAAATGTGGCTGCAATAATAATTGAAGGGGACAATGAGAGTTCCGCACGGGTTGAAACAATAAGAAATATAATAGAAAATATATCTATATGATAATGTGATCTATGTTGTACATACATAATAATAATAATAATATGTAATTTATTTCTGATTTAAATTTAAAACAACAATTTCAGGTAAAATGGGATTTTTTATAAATGTATTTTCGGGGATCGAGGCAACACTATGACTATTCAAGAATATTGTGCTCACCCATAAATTTATATTATCATTATATTATATTGTAACATTTTAAGTATTGTTATAATTATATTTTGAATCTAACTTGGTCTTTCCACAGCTTAGGGCATTTCACCCATCTATTTATTTTACAACCGTAATAAAGGCAAGAAATTCGATTAAATTGCAGCCACACGGCATCAAACTTGTCCATCAGAAAACAACTAATAGTAGTGGGAGAATTTTTCTCTCTGCAAGGTCTTTTGGCAAATGGGTTAACTCTTCACAATTTGTCTTAATATTATGTTTGTGGATTCAACATTCGTGTGCAAGTTTTTATAGACATTTATATCAATAGGTAATAATTGCAAAAGCAAGCAAAAGGCGTTTATAGATTATGCACCTACAAGGTTCTTGAAACGGCAAGTCTGAGACAGAAGTATGTGAAGGAAGGAAATCACTATTCATTGACTTCATAAATAAATTAGTAGCTGTTGTATGATCATTGCATACTGGTTCTTTGCTTCGGCATGTGCACAACTATTCATATTTAATCTGAATATGAACATTTGATGTAAAATATAACCATAAATTTAAAATAAGCATGTAGTACATAATTTTTCATTTAATTTTGAAATAGACTTCATATCTGTTTTTATTTCCAACCCTCTTGTGTTTATTCTATCGGAATATTCTGTAAAAGAAGCTTGAAACTATTTCTGGATTTAACTCTCCGGCAAAAAGTCGGAAGAAAGCGACAGTAAGAAATGATCAAGAATACTGTTATTACGTATTTCCGTACATAATGGTTTGACGAATGATAAAGATAATAAAATTATAAAATGACACGAAATGACATTTTCCAAG
>JAQGAK010003508.1:0-14918 GCA_034696945.1 Lipothrix lubbocki
TTTTAAAAAAACCGTCTGGTTTTAACCGTGGTTAAAACCATGGTTAAAATCATTTGGTTTAAACCCGAACAACCCTGATTTTGCTCCCCAACTTTTGTTACTGGATATTCTCTTCCGGTTCTCTGGTCCCAAGTCAAATAATTAATGAAAGTTTGTCGTATGTATATGTTAACTATGTACTAATTTTAATAATGAAAATTCACAATGGGAAAATGCTATGCTATATCGCTGGGAAAGCATTCAAAAGTACCAATTTTTGTGTTGAGGTTATACAAATTGATACTTTCGGACTCTTCGCTAAATCGCCTGGAAAGCATCAAAAAGTATCAATTTATGTGTTGAAGGTATAGAAATTAGTGCTTTGGGATCCTTGGCTAAATGTCCCGGGAAGTATCAAAAAGTACTAATTTCTGTGTTCCAGGTATACAAATTGTTACTTTTGGATCCTTGGCTAAATCGTCGGGTAAGTATCAAAATGTACTAATTTTTGTGTTGAAGGTATAGAGATTAGCACTTTGGGATATTTAGCCATATGGGTGGCAAAGTATCAAAAAGTACCAATTTCAATGTTGAAGGGATAGAAATTGGTACTTTAGGGTCCTTCGCTAAAGCATGGGGGGAAAGTATCAAAAAGTACTAATTTCTGTGTTGAAACTATACAAATTGGTACATTTGGATCCTTTTCCGATGATGCTAATGTGTAAATAAATATAACAATAAATACGGTAAATAATTTAAAAAATCCATCAGCACATTTGTACGTCAATCAAGGTTAAATCCTGAATTTTCATCCGCGGTTTTGCTGCTGACGGAAGTTTTGTAATGTAATTTAATACTGAATTTCATGCACAATTAAACTGTAATGAAAAATAATTAATAATAGAAATGTACTCACAATGTTACTTGTACGGATGATGACAAAATAATTAATCTGACGCTGTTTGCAATAAATTCATTTAATTTATTTTTGACTTTTTACATTTTAATATTCCACAATTTCATCAACAAAATAATTAAAACCTTTAGCGTATTTATTTATTTTTATTTCACAGGTGTTTTACTTTCATGTCAATGAAACACTCCAAATAACATTTCCCGTGACTCTGTGAGCCGAAATAAATAACAATATTTTATCATTAAATTAATTTAAAATATATTGCACAGATTAAAATTTGTAATAATATCACATGAAATTCTACACCAGGAATTATTATTATCTTTATATACTTGGATTGTATAAATTGTATCATTTCCTATTATTATATCGATTTCTATTATATTTTGTACCTCCAAAAAATAAATTAATATTTAAAATGCATTTTACAGAGTTTGTTCAAATTTCCCTAATTTTGTAGTTTTTTACATTTGTTTTTTTCGTACAATAGGGAACCGCGCATATATGTGTATAAATATTGAGTATTTAATATATTTAATAAATTGTTAAATTAAATACAAATAAATAAATATTAAGAAATACATATATTTATATTAATTTTGCTATTTCCATATTAGTTTCCTGTTCCTTGTAAATTGTCATAACATTTCATATTGCATGTCCATAAAGCATAATAGAAGAATTCATTATTTAAATAATTGTCCATAAAATCCATAAAATAAATAATGTGGTAAATACAACATTGTAGTTACAACACAAGGAAATACAAAATAAAATGACAACGGAATTTTAAATAATATTTTCCACCATAACAATAGCGTCCCGAGGATTCCAGGGGACAAGTCGCGTGTTCCCGTTGTTGAGGTTGAGATCATTTCGGCCTGAGCATTTGGAAGAAATGGGTTTGTTTCGACGGGAGGAGGAAATTGTGGTGGCAATGACCGCCGGTCGAGGATTATACGAAGGTTGACGATTTCCGCCGTGACCGTTCTGGTGTGTCAGAGGAGTCTTCACTGTGTTGGACCGATGCAAGGAATTATTGGAGTAGCTGTTATTGGGTTGCTGGAAATAAAAGAAATAGTAATAAATTATTATTTGTACAATATTTCACATTATTGCAAAATTTGAATTAAAATCAACTTTATTTACGAAATGTTTTTAAAAATGATAAAAACTAAACAAAATTAAGATTAGAATGAACTAAAATCACACAATTTTAATCAAAATAAAATAAAAACAGAATTTGACAACTATAAAATCAAATGGAACTCTATGAGTTTCATTAAAATCAATTAAATTACGAATTTGTAATTAAAATCCCAGAAGCAGGAGAATTGCAATTCAAATCAATTAACAATAACAGGATGTTCATTACAATCAATTAAATTACAAAACTGTAATAATTACAATCAGACAAAGAGCAGAATTCAGCAGAAACTTCAATTAAAATATAGGATGTTCAATTAAACTGTAATTAAAACCAAACAAAAACATAATTTCCAATAAAAGGTCATTTAAAATACAGGATATTCACTAAAATCAACGAAAAATAGAGCAGAATTTTAATTAAAATCTAATAAATAACACAATTTCCCCTCCTTAAATCAATTAGGACCACGAAATATTCTTAGAAATTACATGCCGCAGAGTTTTGCAATTGCTTTTTACACTTCCGGCAACAGGTGTAATAATTATTCATAAATTCGTTTATACAGTGGAGACTCTCTATAACGGCCCTCTTTTTAAGGGCAGCCTTCCTCCAACGGATCTCTTTAAAAGAGCGACCTCTCTATAACGGTCCTCTTTATAGGGTCAGCATCTTTATAACGGTCCTCTTAATAAGGGCAGCTTGTCTATAACGGTCATCTTTATAAGAACATACTTTCTATAACTGTCCTCTTTATAAGGGCAGCCTCTCTATAACGGTCACTTTTATAGTAGGCGACCTTCCTATAACGGTCATGTTTATAAGGACAGCCTATCTATAACCGTCCTCTTTATAAGAACAACCTCTTTATAACTGTCCTCTTTATAAGGACAACTGCTCTATAACGGCCACAGATATATTTACAAGTAATTTATTATTTCAAGAAATATAACTTATTATTATAAGTGCACTTTTCTATAACGGCCAAATGTTGACTCTTTAAAGCGTGCCGTTATAAAGAGGTTCTACCTACACTATAGTAAAAATAAAAATTCCGAGTTTTGAGAGTTTTTCATCAGCAGAGAAACTATAAACCGGTGGGAAATTTTGTGAATATGACATTGTGGAAATAAATGCCTCAAATAAGTTTCTTCAAAAATATTAATTGAAAAATTATGTTAAAAACCGCAACGCAAAAACGAATGTAAGTGTCAAACTTATTTTATTATTGCTTGAAAGCTCCTCTCCACTCACTCAAGCAAGGTAAAATAAGGATGAGACTCCATAATAAAGAAAGGAAATTCCCGAGAGAATTGGATGATTAAAGTCTTAACATCACCTATATCGCGTCTGATTAATGCCTAATCCGTCTCCAAAGAGAGAAAATGGAATAAAGTTCAAGATGAGCTTTGTCAAGGAAATATAGTTGCATAGATCGTTGGCTTTTAACATGAAAATGTGCTATAATTGTTTTTAAGCCATAACGTGACGAGGATTTTAGCCCCTTTTCATGATTAACCGACGATATATACTTATATATGCATACAATAGTTAATAAACTTTTGAAATTGAAAGGAGACAATAATAAGACTTTGTTAAATATATACATATAAGTATTATTATAGTACTCTTTAAAAGTATATATCTCAGATAAAATCTAAATCTGCTCCTTCTGCTGCTGCGGTTTTTGGGCTGCTAATAATATACATATAAGGAAATGGGAATCCGTGCAAAAGCTGTCAAACTCTTAAAACTATTGTGCGTGCTTCTCTTTTGTAATTACTCCTTGTCTTTCATTTTACGTCTTCTCTTAGAGATTCTTGGAAAATATATCCAAACATTGAACATCCGCTTCGTTCGTCGACACTTTGTTTGACAATTAGAACAAGACGAGCCTGTCGGATTTACCGCACAGAAATTCAATTTTCTTCTGGCAAGGGTAACTCGCGTTCTCATCTTCTTTGCAAGCAGATCCACGTTTTTCCATGGAACAGAACGGAACAACACACTGAAGTGTGATAATCAAACTTTTTATTCAATTTTCTTGGAATGTTAATTTGAAGGTACACTATGCCACTACACTGGACTCTCGATGTAAGAGAACGCAATAAATCACTGAAATCAGTCTCTTATATAGAAATTCTCTTATAGAGAAAGCTCATATGCATATTACCATGTATGATATGCGAGCAAAAAGGATCTCTTACAGAGAGAGTTCTCTTATATGGAGATCTCTTATAGCGAGAGTCCGGCGTATATCGCTACTTAAGTTGCAAGATGAGTTATTTCCATTTTCTTTAAATGTAGATTGGGCTAACTCCAACAATCTTAAAGAAATCCTATGACGACGTTTTTATTGAATAAAATTAATACCAATTATAAATACCTTGCGACATAAATTTAACCTAACCTATATGCATTCAAAATATCCCGCGAACATTTTGAAATTCAAGTATCTTTTTTCGAATTCAAAATTTTGAAAGTTAATAGACTGGACTATATAGTCGTATTATTGTACTTATACTAGCTTAAAGCCCGTGCACTACAAGTGAAATATACGACGATTAGTCGTTGTTATATATTTATCCAGCGGAAATTTTTTTTAAACTGTTCTGGGAACGCAGCAGACAGCAGACAATAAGTTTTTATGTAGTGTGAATTTAAGTAAAGATAAATTCAATGTCTTTCTGGGCTTTATTTAACCCTCTCTAAACATTTATACGAGGTGAGCTATGTAATGACAAGTAAATTCCCCCCTCAACACGAAATTACTACCTCGCTATTTAAGTAAGCCTTTAAACCTGTAACCTGGACACGTAACAAGTCCTGTGGCGTTGATCCCTTGCAGTTCCTGAGACGCGCGCTGACTTTCTATAAACTTTCTTGCACTAATTGACGGAAGCTAATTTTAAGACTTTTCACAAGAAGCGATCTAAAACGAGGTGCTGACTTGACTGACTACATTGTATGTACATACGTCTGTGCATTATAAAGGTGATTCCCACAGGAATAAATTAATTAACGGACGACTATTTAATTAGGAACAGCGCTGGCAACGAGGGAATTGTCTGGAATTCCACAGTAAATAACTATACGGCATGTTCAATGTTTGGCCAGGGAAAGAGAGAGAGAACGGAGAGAGATGAGTTCTCTTTATATTTAGAACTTCACGGAAGAAGAACAATATTCCGGTGTGTGGACAATGAAACTTGAAATAAACTTGAATGAGTTCGTTCGTTAAATTAATGAGCCTCGAGGCAACGCAGGCACGACTTATAGTTAGTAGTTTTGATAATTCGTCTATTATTTCTCCTCCACGTGTACCAATACATATGTTGTCTACAAATTTTAGCATTCCTATACCTTAAACATTGCCAAGGATAACAGCATCCCAATTAAATTACTCTGATTGCCCTATAAGCATAACCATGTATGTTAAATAAATAAATACAAATTGTTAAAGCATTAAGCTGTCTGAGTGCACTTCAATAATCTCTCACGCCAAATAGGTTTGGAAATTTCAGCAACGCCCGTTGAAGTTCTGACATTGTTTTTTCCCTTGAAAAACACTTGAAAATACTCGGTAAATAGAGGGAAAGCCTGCTGTTGTAGGGGAAAACAAAATTAAACGAATAAAAACTGTTGTTCATACCTTCGTGAAAAATAAAATAAAAGTGATGAAAAATAATTAAATCGTTAAAAATATAAAACTCACTCACCGTTGTACTAAACGTGGACTTGAGATGGAAAATCCCGTACACAATAGGATTTGCCGTGGAATTGGTGCAAGCGAAAAGGAATAGAGCCCTCTGAATCCTCTGATCCACAATCTTTGCTGAATTTGCATCGATCATGTACCTGTAATGGTAGATATTGGAAAGAACATTAGAGCATGATATGAAATTCAAATGCAATTTTATACGTAGCTTGTTTCTGAAATAACATTTTTATACAGAGATCCGACAGAATAGTGTAACAATTTTCATAAATTTCCATTTTGTGTTTCTGTATCGTCAGTGAAGGGCCCTAAGTACGTGTACACCTTCAACACGGGGAAGTTGGTACTTTATAGGATCCTACCCGACGAAACGGTATGTAATGTATGTAAATGTATAATGTACGTTTTGACAATATTTTGAAGTCGCGCATAATAAGGACGAGGACGAAAAAAGAAAACGAGAGGAGCATTTACAAGCGATTTTAGTATATTGCGTAAAAAGGAGAGGAAAGTGGAAAAAAAACATGTAAATTTATGTAAAGTTTATAAGGTTCGGATTTAAATTTACATTTGTCAGGGAGTTACTTTGTACTTTTTTGTAAGATTAGAGATATGTCGAAAAAACGGTGTGTACTTATTTGGAGTGATCTATCGAAGCGTAACTTCAAAAGGTTACGCGGGAAAGTTTTACATACTTTGGAGGGATTTTTTTAGGACAAAAAAAAAGACTGATACAGTGAAAACTCTTCATAACGGCACCCTGTAGTAATGATGCCAAATTTGAACGTTATAAAGATGTGCTTTTCTAATTTGTAATTTTTTTGTACAGTGGAAACTGTTATAATGGCAACCTATGTAGTGCTGCTAAATTTGACCGTTATAATGAAGTGCGTTTATAAGTTGCAAAATTTTGCGTACAGCGGAGACTCTCTATAACGGTCGACTTTATAAGGGTGGCCTGTATATAACGGTCCTCTTAATAAGGACAGACTCTCTATAACGGCCCTCTTTAAAAGAGCAAATGCCCTATAACGGTCCTCTTTATAAGAGCAGACTCTCTTTAACGATCCTCTTTAAAAGGGCAGACACCCTATAACGGTTCTCTTCATAAGGGCAGACTCTCATAACAACTGCAGTTTTATGCCCCAGAATTATGCTTTGACACTTATAAGAGCACCTCTTTATAACGGTGAAATTTTCCCGCTCTATAGGGCGGCCGCTCTAAAGAGTTTTCACAGTATAATAACGATTTTCTTTATAAGAGAAGACTCGCTATAACGGTTTTCTTAATCAGGGCAGACTTCCTATTATGGTCGTAATTTTTGTGGGCAAGAATTAAATTAACACTTTTAATTTTGACTTTTATGAGCACATCGCTATAACGGTCAAAATTTGACTGCTTAAAAAGTGCCGTTATAAAGTGTTCCCACTGTAAATTCATTTCTCGGGCAGACAAACTGCTGCCGTTATAGGAAATCTGCTCCTATAAAAAGGGTCGTTATAGCGAATCTATCCTGTATTAGTTTTTGGAAATAAATACGCATATGGACAGCCCTTTGACGATTTTTATTTTTAAATCTATTTCTCACCATGCAGGAACTGTAACAACGTAAATTTATGCTCTGGAAAGTTACTCCGGAAGTTTACAATATTGGCTCTTACTTCTCTATGGCTATTAGATTTGATTTTTCTGATTTTTATTGCAGCCCCAAACAATCCCTACGGGCAATTGTAAATAAATTCAATAAAGCAGGAAAGATATTGGACTTGGGGGAAATAAGGAAATACATACAGGAAGTTTGTCTATAGATAACATATTACATATTAGTCCTAAAAGACGGCCGGATCAGGAAGAATTTCTTACCAAAGGCACATGACATAGTAGGGCGTCCAGCAGATGAAGAAGACTGCGACAATTGCCACCGTCATCTTTAAAGTCTTTTCCCGAGCTCTTCCAAGGTTCCCCAAGCCGGATCTTCGGAGACCTTCTGTGTATGGACAAATGAAAATATAGGTAAGATAACGAGCCGAATGTAATGGAATCAGAAGAATTCCAAGTGGTAGAATTCGTAACAAATTTTTCTCGCTCTACTCCCTAACTTTCTTCATTTTCACATACGTTATCCTGTAATAACTTTTTCCGAAGAGAATTATCCAGTTTCCGTCCAGTAACGCGGAATACAATTTCAGGCTAGAATTCCTGTTCGAATTTATATACGACTTCTCTTTGAATTTATGTACAAATTCTTACGAATTTCCGTACTGTACAAATACCGTATTTTTTTTACTAAACAAACTTTTAAAAATAACTAGGGAATTTCTCGTACCCAAGATAGAATGTCTGAGATAGTAATTTTTTTTATTATTAGAGCAAAAACAATGTTTTTTTATAGGAGTAGGTAAAAATTACGGGGTCCGGGACTCGGAATTTAGGGGTTCTGTAACTGTAACAATTTTCTTATTCTCAGATGCAAATATATACGTGGGAGATTTATGGGACGTTGCGTTAAAAAACTAACTGGGAAACCATTGAGCTAATAAAATATTGCTGATGCTGGAAATAATTTCCTCCTCAGAGAGCAATAATTTAGTGCACGCTCCCTGCTAGAATTATTACAACACAAGGCAAAAACTGCAATATGCTGCTCATCCCACTGTTGCAAATGACTTTCCCCCGTGAATTTACAGGTTTTTGCTGTTCGTCGCAATAATTTGCATTAATAGTTTTTGAAATTTGAATATATAAATTCAAAGACGTAATTTCTTTCAAGGGATGGGGGACTGTGAGAGGTAATGTATGGAGTGTTGTACTTAATTATTCATTTGATTTCCCCAGCGGCCCCTAACGTCTAAGTATGGGACCAAGTTTACTAAAGGTAAATAAATAAAAATAATTTGCAATGATAAACCTTTGTAATGAAGAGTTTTGAAATTAAAATGCAAAGATTCTATCATACGTTCTTTCTATACGCAAACATTTTGGATCACACGAGCATGAAATTTACGGGAGTCAACAATTTATTATTCTATTTCTGCATACTGAAAATTTCAACGGAATCTTCGTCACGAATTTCCTTTAAGTAGAATCTCAGATAATGGCCCATAGTTATAATACAATACTAATGAATCTCCTACACGTAAAACAGCAATCTCGTGATTAAATCCTGATCCTCAGGTAATTTTGTGGCCGGACTGAATATTTCTGGAGTAGATAATTCTGAGGAAGTTATTAATATTGAGAGATTCATATTTTCATATGCCCCGCGGGAGATAATTAATCTGAATATTTAGCGGAATCTTTAAGTAGTGAAAGAATTGATTTTTGGAATAGTCCACGCATACAATATATAGGTAAGTACATAATTGAATGATATCCTGTGATTAATATTTACCTAACATATTTATTCCATCATTAATCAATTTCTCGCCTATTAATTTCCATTCTCGCTGACGAAATTCCTCATTCCTCTATAGAGTAATTTTTATTCTGTGTATAGTGTATACAATAGAGAATTTCTACTATATAGGAATTACGTTCATCCCAAAATCTCCCGGTCCTCTGGGTGGAGCTCTTACTAATTCAGCTAATTTTAATCTCCCGGAAATACCCGAATCTCAATTTCATAGTGTTCTTACACAAATTTCATTTTAATCGAAAAATTCCGTATAGAATTCTTATATTCTATTTATATGAACTAAAATAATAATAAATAATAATAGCAGATATTTTGTATTAATTAGAAAATGGATTTTACCCGAAGTGGTCAGAGCATTCTCCCTGGTACGCCGGTAAAGTTCAATGACGATGCCGACGTAGAGGAGGAGAATGATGGCAAAGGGGAGAGCGTACATCATCAACATGCAGAAGATCCGGTAGGCCAGGTCGTAATATTCGGGGAGGGAGCCGAAGGTGACACACTGTTTGTACCATGGGAAATCCGGGTGACTCTCGACGTGAAAAATGTAGATCTGCAAGAAAAGACATATAAAGGATTATAATTGAATAAAGGAAAATTAATATTTATTTATTACACCCCGGCGTTCCAGATTAGACACAAAAATTATTTATTCTAGACTCTCTCTATAGACTGCAAAAATATTCCCCTAGTGTAGAAATAAAAAGCTTAACCTACTGACATTTCGCTATTTGTTCTGTACACCGGAATTCAGAGAATATCATAAGTAGTATGTATACATGTATAAATAAATAAATGGATTATATTATTCTACGGAATACTTGTTTCCTATGAAAAAACTGTTGCGTACATTTATTATTAGGAAACTCTATTATTATAACTTTTAACTTTTTAAGCTCATGCTTCCGTTTTAATTTTTTACTGCTATTGACATTTGTTTTGTAGTAAATTAAATCGTAAATGAAATCTGAATCCTCATCCATTTTCACTATATTCATTGAAGTTACGTATTATTTATATTGTTTGCTCAACGCCAGTTCACTTCCAACTTCGACTATGACGTAAGCCGAACTCCCACACTTGTGCAAATACTTAAATTTAATTACGCAAAATTTTCAATATTTGTACAAACTTTTTTGGGCTTATATTTCATTATACTTACTTGGAATTGTGCTCTAATTTGTCTTTCATTAAATAACTCCTTACTTTTAGCAACAGAGCAGATCAAAATGCATGCTCTCAAAATACAAAATAGTTTTTGTACAAAAATACAAAATTATTACAAAACTGCGAAATTTTAAAATATTGCGCGGAATTTATTGTAATTTTGGTTATTCCACACATATTTCAAGTTTCTGCGAGCAAACCGATTTGTGCGTGGTTATTTTACCGATTTGTTAATCTAAAATTCTGCTGAAAATAGAAAAATCCTCTAAAAATAAAAAAATCTTCTAAAAATTAAAAAAAATCCTCTAAAAATTAAAAAAAATCCTCTAAAAATTAAAAAATTCTCTAAAAAAATCCTTTAAAAATAGAAAAACTTTAAAATAAATACAGGAAAACATTGTGAAATGGTTACAAAAACGCGCAAAATACTGCGCAATTGTAGTTAACAAATTCGCGCGAAAATTTTCAAACACAAAATGATTGTTCGAATTTCCAATTCCAATTCAGCCTAGAAATTATTGAAGGTTTTTTTGTGGAATTTGAAGGTCAAAAAACGCGAAATGGTTCCTGTGCCCTAAATAATTTCCCTAAATTCCCTAAAAATAAATTCCTTAATATTTGAAGTTATAATTTAATTAACTAAAATTGATCAAAGGGAATCAAAATATAGATTAAAGAAAACATTTGTCGCAATTTCTCATCATCATCATGAGTGCTGGCGGGTTGAGGTATATTTTTCCTGGAATTGTGGGAAAGAGATTTCTATTAAGGATTTCCTTTGAAGTAAAAGTAAGATTGTAAGAATGACAGACAGTCGTGAAAAGTCGTGATCAATCAAGAGCAGCAGTAACAGAACATATGTCCCCCCACAAGCAAACTGGAGGAAAAACGGATAGAAAAATCAGAGAAAAATAACGGAGGAATAGGAAAACATGTCAGTTGAATTTTTTCTGTTCTATTTTCTACTCTCTCTTTCTCTCTCGATCTCTTCTAGACTCTTTGTACACACGACACGACGGTCCCTTTCATTTTGTGATCCTTTTTTTACTTTCCAGGTTTTATTTCTAAGGATCAGATCCATTTGGGAATTGGAGGAGAAATGTCTCGTCTTAACTACATATAAAGTCACATCTTGTCGGACTGCTGAGCTGTCGAGAGGAGATGGAACGATTTGTCAGATCCCTGGATGATGCGGTAGCTTATACTTCACTTCCTTTTAATGACTCTTCTGCGGTGCGGGGATTTGGAATTGCTGTCAAGTATTGCGGGACGGGAGTGGAGTAGGTAATGATGACAGAAATAATAATAAGTGTTGATAAAAACATAAAAAGGGATTTTTTATATATAAAAATGATATTTTATATTAGCCTGATTTTTGTTTGTTTTTTTACTTGTGGTAAGCTGCAGAGGACGGAGAGAATCCAGGCAAAGGTCATCATTATTTTCCCTCGCTGACAGGATCCGATGGAGTGCATGGGATGGGCGACGGCTAAATACCTGCAAAAAGAAAATCGAATTAATCAGAAAAAGAAAATCGAAGTCATCAGGATAAAGAAAATCGAAGTCATCAGGATAGAGAAACTCGAAGTCATCCGAAAAAAAGAAAAAGAAGTCACCAGAAAAAAGAAAATCGAAATCATCAGGAAAAAGAAAATCGAAATCATCAGGAAAAAGAAAATCGAAGTCATCATCATCGCAGCATTATTCATTTCAACAGTTCAAGTTACATCGTCAAAATCAAAATAAAATCATTATTTATGGACTTCTTGCTGTGTTGATGATTGTTGAACAAACAAATTAATGATGTTATTTTTTATATTATCACCACAGCCATTATTAGTCAGAATCTCCTGTGATCACACATCTCTAACGAATAATAATGGCAATAATAATCATTATAGTCACATCAAAAATACTGTTATAAAATTATATCGGATTTGCTTTTGTTGAAGAATACAATTATTAAAAATAAGTCGAGAAAACACTTCGATCCTGAGAGAAAAGGTCAGCACAGAGGTCAAGGAAAGTTGGTGATCAAAGGCGGGGGATATTGTTCTGGAAATATCGGTCGCACAAATATTCCAACAAACTAGGTATAGTAACGTAAAAATATTGTAAATTCTTTTTGTTGTTGAAATTACAGTTCTTCTATACGGATGATACTCGATGTGATAAAGCGTTCCAAATATTATTATTAAATAAGTCGAAGATAGTTATTTCTTCTCGTTCTCGCTGTAATATAAAAAGAGGCTTCAGGTTTCGGAATCCAATTATTACATATATACTGCTAAGGCTAAGGATCTTTTGCTGGATCTTTCCCTTCGGTTGCCATGTCATCATTTTGAAAAACTTTTCCTTTTCTTTACAAAACTATTCCAAGACCATCTTCATCCTCTTCTACTTATTTCGGCATTCTTTAGAACTTGGTGGAATCATAATTTGAAACATCAGCTTTTATTGTAAACCGCAAGATGCACTTGAAGGTCTTGGAGAATTCCATCCTCGAGTATATCATCACAGTTATTATATCAAAGAAGACCTTGATGAATTTTCAGAAACTTTGATATTTAATTGCCAGAGCCTCTGATCTTCAATTTTCGGAAGCTCTGTTCGTTAAATTTCGGAAATTCTGTTCTCCAATTTTCGGAAACTCTGATCTTCAATTTCGGTAATTCTGACCTTTAATTGTGTAATTTTGATATCGATTTCCTCTTTAAATTATTATGCTCTCTGATCCAATAAATTTGAATTTAATAATAATAATCAAAAGAATATCGAATATAATTGATTGTAATTTCTGGAGATTCTGTTATTAGTACAAAAATGTATAGATAGAAATTATAGTGTCTGCTCGATTTATTTCTTCTTCGCTTTGAAGTTTGAACATTAATTTCCTAGTATATGTCTGGAGTCCGGAGTCTGGGTCTGGAGATCGGGAATGGAGCTCCCGCTTAGCATCAAGCAGGTTTCAATTACTTATTTTTCATTTCTTATTGCTTTTCTTCTCATTATTCTTTATAGCTTGATTTGATGCTAGAGTTGAGATTCTAGACATCGATGAAGATTCATCTTGTTATGTACTCAAACATCAGTGATGAGATCTGCTGTGCGGGTATTAAAGGTTCTCCAACAAAAAAAAGATTGTGACTTCTGAGAAAATCCGCTGTGCGTTCTTTACTTATCTAGAAAGAGGAATCTTCAAAAGGAGAATTAGTAAAATGAATATCATGGCTATGGGAGGATTTACCTGTCCACGGCCAGGCACACGAGGACGAAGCTTGACAAATAGAGTCCGATGATTCGGAAGAAAGCCATGACTCGACAGAGTAAATCCCCGCCTCGCCAAGTCACTGTGATGGCCCAAGCTATCTCCAATGGCATCATTAAGAAGGTCACCTGAATGAAATCAATACAAACAGTTTTTTTACAAATCAAGAGGATCAGACGTTATGTTATTGTGTATGTTAAATCAAAATACTAACAAATGGGATTGTTGCATAGTAACTTAAACACAAAAGATTTCCCCCGAATCATCTTAACGCTCACGTATCTTCTTCATTTATATGAGATGATGACAAATAAATAATATAAAAAACGAGATGTGAGAGCAAATGATATGTTTGTCAATTGATCAATTGTGGTAATAATCTTTGGATTTTCATTGCAAAATATTTGTTGTTATTGCTAGCGATTTTGTTGCTTATTTCCTTAGAAAATAAATAAATCCCTTAAATAATAAAATAAATATGATTGTCAATTGCACTGTAGTATTGATTATATTTTTTATTCATTTATTAATAACGACAATAACGTACACCTCGTCAAATATTAATTCTGCATTTAATGGTTAACCGTTAAATTAAATTCAAAATCAAGGACTGTTTGTTGAACTTCCCCGCCAGACTAATTTTATGACGTCCGAATTTAAATTATTGAAAATTTATTATATTATTTGATGTATACCCAAGCAACACAACGAACGTAAATAACGTAAAAATAAAGGAAATAATTTTACCAGTTTTCAAATTAACGCAAATGCAACGTGAAATATGTCAAAAGTTCTTCACGTGTTGTGGAAACTTCAACAACGACGTTTTAAAAACGTTTCAAATCTTACATTACATCAACGTTACTCCCGAACGTGTATAAAGCGTTGAAAGTTGGTTTATCCGTTCCCCTGTCAGGTACATGTAAGACGCCATCAAGTATTCATCTATGAAACCATTTTCGGCATGCACAAATGACGCCAAAATTTCTTAAGCATTTCATATTTATGTGTTGCCTGTGGAAGAGCGGACAGTGAATTGTAATCGTAATTGTACAGGATTTGTTGCTCCGAAATTCAGAAATTTAATTAATTATTTCTAAACAGCATCATCTTTTTCAGGTAATCTTTTAACATTTAAAAATTCAATGTCTAATAACAGTAAATACATACAGCGACTTGCAAATCGAATTGGAAAAAGCTTTTTCGAAGAAGATAATTATTTCCTTGAAACAGACACCACTCCAACAAAATTACCAGATAGTGCAAGTGATTCTGACACCGAAAATGTTTTAAATAGCAGTGATATA
>JAQGAK010003509.1:0-14918 GCA_034696945.1 Lipothrix lubbocki
ATATGATGGTGGATATAACATCTTGCATTTAAGAAATTTGGAGTTATAACATCTTGCACCTCGAGGAGCGATATTCAACGGATTTTTTTCATTCTAGTAGAAATGTAGTAAGGTCATTTGGTGTAGTATGGTCAGTTTGAACTTGTAGTGTAGGCACCTTTGGTGTCATCATTAGGACGACTACTTTATGTGAGTATATAGGGAAAGACATTATATGCACACTTCTTTTTACATTGACAAATTAAATACTATTGTCGCTCACGTGGCTGAATTGCTGAACCATTGATTTTCTCCAATTTACATTATTGTTAATGGCTATACTGCATATATTATTATTTATATGGCAAATAGAAAAATTAAATGGGAGTAAATAAATAACAGCAATATATTATGAATGTACAATATTGTTGAAAACTTCAACTGTATACACAGAAATTGACAATGAGCTACTACACTGCTAGCAACTAACAAAAACTTTATTATCGTACACCTTTTAGTCACATTATTATTAAAAGTGGATCGCTTTGCTATGCAATAGAGTGAGAAAGTTTTGACCCACTACCTTGGATATTTCTCGTTTATACTTATATTTTACACTGTGTGCAGTCTCCTGCATACATTCGTAACATCTTTAAATCCTGCATTTTATCCTGTACAGCTTCCTGTATTATTTTAAAATCCAAATAAATCCAAAATAATCCAAAAACAATTTGTTTTTTTGTATCCATTTTTTATATCCATTTCCACATCTATAGTTAAAATTTATTTGCAAACAAAAACATTCCATGGAAACATGATCAAAATCCTCACCTATATGTTCGCACTAAAATCTCTGTAACGCTTTAAAATTTCGCGCCATACATAATACAACATAACGACCAATCAGTGTTTGACCGTGAAGAGCACGGTCTTAAAGCTAGTCCGATAATAATTGCCTGTTTTATTATGATTTTAAAATAAGACAGTTTCCCGCAGTTAATTTATCTGGATTGTTGCAACTTTTCGAATTTGTTTTCGTAACATTTCCATTATTTGTCATTATTATGTTTGTAGCGCAATAATTTTGCTTGTCGTACTGATTATCTCTTTTCTCAAAATATTTACTACCACTTGACATATATGAGCTAAAATGTATAATGAATGTATGAAATACCACGTAATAATTGAGAAACGTTCATAATATATAAGAATAAAACACTAATGAGTAACATATATATATTTGCGTCTCCCCATTAACCGGATTTTGTATTTTTACAAGCCATGTAATAAGAATGATGTATACAAGTATAGCAAGTTACTCTTGGAATTATGATGAAGCGACAAAGCAGGTATGCATACATACAGTTTGTCATAAAAAATAATACGTAAATATTGTTACAACATTTCGTGTTGGACAGCCTATGCTCAAACACACATATGGTACATATCACATATATAGAAACGTATGTTACTATCAATGTATCACAAATCAAACGCAGTTCTCACAGCTAAAAGCATCGTTTTCCCTCAATTCCTAGCTTTATTAACTAAGTTTAAAAAAGATGAATCCTATAGGGAAATTACTGGGTATAGATTCAAAAACATCTTTTTATAGTCCTGTTTTCTAATTAATATTTTTATTCCAGCTATGTATATTTTGACACATGCAAGAATCAGGAAACAGCAAATAAGCCGTTATTACGGTGTATTTCATGTTTGAAGAATATTTTATCGCCACGATCCCAATCGGTCATTCAACGAATTTAATAAGGCAACTGCCGTCAGAAAAAGACTTGAAAAGATAATTTAGCCGTACAATTGTCGTATTAATTATAGTAATAATAATACATAATGTAAAATCAACTAGTATAGCAGGTAATATAAATATAATAAATTTAAGCTAATAAATTGAGCCAAATGTCCTGTCGAACTGTTACTATTGGATAACACATGACAAATATATTGCATAAATCCATTAATTGGAATTGTTTACAAACAAACAACAACGGAAATAAGAATAATATATATAAAAGCAAAGCACACAAATTAGAGCTCTATAACAAAACAAACCCCATCGTGAAAAAGTGACGATCGTCAACAAAATGCAAAGTTGATATGTCAATAAAATACGATTTATGCATATGAAGCCCACAGATTTTAACCTGCGGCGGCTGCTCCTGCTCCTCGGATTATGCACATTGACATTATTATGTGTGTGTGTGTGTGTAACATGAAAAATGAGCGGGTGCACACGCTATACAACAAAACAAACCAATACTTTGTGCATTATAGTGAGTATAGAATAGAAGTTAAGATAAGATGCGGATGAGATTGTTAAAAACCATATTTTCCCAATGATGGACGGACGGGACACACGCACTACTACTACATGTGCTGCCCAAAGGGCTCCTCGTACATACGCAAAAACAACAAAAACACAGGAGTCAGTCATAAAAGCAATCATATTAACAGATGAGAGACAGGAAGCAGCTACAAAAAATATCGAAAGTTGAAGTGAAAGTTTTTTCTCTAGTATCATACAGAAAATGATTGTCAAAGATTCAATAATCATCATTATTATTACATACAAAAAAGATATGTATTGCCCACACCGCACGCTAATCACTTTTTACGAACACATGTATGTACTTACATATACAAGCAAATACACTTTGGCTCTTCACACAAAATCCTCATAGTCATCCTTTTCAAAAATTCTCAACCATATTGAACAATATGATTTTCAATTAATTATTTATATCTACTCGAAAATTTAATAATTACATATATATATATGCAAATACCTGTTTATATAATTTACATATATATGGACAAATGTGTATTATCCCTAATTGTGTGGCGCATAATCTCTAAAATACACTCATCCTCTTTTTAACTTTGTAAATCATGAAAGATTCTCATCTGCTTGAACACAAGTTTTTAAAGTGCTTGCTCAAAATTTGAATTCTGAATGAAAGTAATATAATTTTTTATGGAATAGAAATTTACAATGGAAAATCAAAGGTTCAAACTTTGATTGATTGAGTGCTAATCACATTTCTTTTTAGAAAATTTGCTCAGGATGGACAAAAAACCAAGCCAATAAAGTTTTCCGTGTTATTAGCAAGATTAAAGCATGTCCGTATAGTCCTTTTGCAAAAGACTTTCATAAATTAAAGTAAGTGATGGATTTCCTCAACAGTTGCATTGTAATTTGCTGTAATAATTGAATGCTAATATCATGGACCTAAAGCTGCATGGAAAAATCCACCTTGAAAATTTATCATAGAGTTGACATATGTATATCGCATAATGTGCATAGAAATAATTTCACCATAAGCAAATCTGCAAACAAGTCGATAAAATGCATCAGAAGGATTAATTGACTATATGGAACTTATACAAATGCACTTACTTGTGGTTTGGCTCAATTAGTATTCATTGGATATTTTCTGAGAATAAAAGGAGTATTACAGAATAATAAGGAATATTAATATTGAAGAAATTATTAATTAAATATTATGTGCTATCTCCTATATATACGATCATTTATGATTTTAACCGCATTAGTGTAATTTCCGAGTCTTATCCGTATAAAGGAGTTGCGTGTAATTATACATGATGTGTTGACGAGCAATTAATTTATAGATTTCGCACTTTGTGGAAACTTTTGTGCATGTACACATACTGTCGTATCTCCTACACTTTAATTTTAACTTTACGTACTTGACTTGCCTATTCCTATGTATGTGTATTAATAAAAGGTTCGCAAACAACTTTCGCCAACACTACAAGCTAAAAAGAAGCATATGAGCGGTGTAAGATTATTAAACTTAAATTTTTCCACATTATATGTTTTGTTTGGAGGGGCAAGTCATATATAATATGTAGCTTCTACAGCTGTTGCAATGTATGTACTAATAGATGATGGTTAACGCTCATTCGAACTATAACGATGAGAATATATGCGATATATATTTCTGTTGAAAAATAAAAGATTATTTTTCCCTTTTGGTGCGATTTGTGGGCACACTACGCATAATTTTACAGTAAATTTTCTGATTCTTATTATTAGTAAATGTATAATTCTAAAAATTAATATATCTATAAGTACACTTAATTTTTCTTGTATGCATACTACACGTAATTTTAATTGAGTATAAGGTAATTGTGTCAACGTACGATAAGTAAACAAAGTTATTTGCATAATTTACAAATCCACAATCTGAGGGTCCTACATTTTATCATCCTCACCTATATATTCGCACTAAAATCTCTGTAGCGCTTTTAATATTTCCCGCCAAACATAATACAACATAACGACCAATCCGTGTTTTCCCGTGCAGAGCACGGGCTTAAAGCTAATGAATCGAATGAATCGGCGTCGTTACCAAAGTCGAAAACTCCGTGAGTTTTAAATTTCAGTTCTTAAATCGGACAACTACAGATATACCAGTTATTTAACTGTGAGAGTTCCATCATATCTGCGTCATTAATAATGATTGTTAAAATGTATTTGAAATATTTGCCTACATTCTTATACAGTTAGCTCCTGTGTGCATAATTGTTTTGCACATATATGCCTAAACAAGAACTATTTTACAGGTAAGGAATAACTTTCTACAATAATTATTCATTCTAATGACCCTCGGAAGACGATGAGCCGGGAGACGACTCGTAACTTGTGTATGAGTAATTATTTTAATGTGTGAATAATTTTGAATGAAAATAAAACTGAATGAATGTCGTCGTCGGCGATTTGACGGAGAACCCAAAAGTACCAATTTCATTCTCTTCAACACAAAAGTTGGTACTTCCTAAGATCCATCTTCACTCACAACAAGGACACACAGTTACTACTTATTTGTTTAATTTCAACTTGGCATCTGAATAGAGGAAATGCATTGAAATGGAAGTAAAAACGGAATAAATGCATCGTAGAAAAGTGAAACTGAATAGTTGTTGCAGCTTATTATTGTTAGTATTGTTTTTTTCTGCATTAATAAATAATTTTTAAAAAAAGGATTCCAATGCGTCATCCTCAGGAAATCCTAATGAGAATGAGATTTAAATATTTTAAAAGATCAATGGCTCTCACAATATCAAAGGCAATGTCAGACTTGAAATATTTGAGTTCAATTATTTCGACAAATAATTTTTGGCTTTTCTTATTACTCGAAAACTTTATTTGTAATCTGTATTTTTTGACGTAGTTTAGACATAAAACAATAATGGTAATTATTTATAATTTATTTGTAATAATTATTATTGTTATTATTGGTACTACACCATGTTATTTATGTGCATTTTTTGAATTGTAATAGACATACTAAATGTTTTGAAAATAAATTTGATCATAAAATAATAATAAATTATTATTAATATCCCATTGTATTCCGGGCCTGGTTAGGATGCATTCCCGTTCCAGCCATTGGCGCTCCAAATTGCACCTCTGGGTTGACGCTCTGATTGATGAAACCGGGATTATCCGCAGCGTACTGTAAACCTTTCCCGGCCATTTTCACTCCGAACTGTCCAGCGTTAACCAAGTTCCGCTGGTCCATGCCAAACTCGTCCATGGGCCTCACTTCCGCTACATTCATTCCCACATTGGCCATTTTCATTCCCATTTGTCCAGCCCTTTGCGCATTCTGCACAGTCACCATGGAGGCTCCGCGATTAATAGCTTTTTTTGACTGTTGGGGATTCAATGGCGTGTCTTCGATCATCTGACTGGTTTGGGAGCGAAATCTATTTTTAAATATCCGAATTTGTCAATTTGATCAGCGGATTATATTTTACTTCGTATCTTGGATTTAATATTCAAATTACATTTTTAAAGTATTTACATTTGTATGTACTACATTACGGTTGAATTTTTAAATTCGTATTCATTTATTTCAATTTTGCATTGATTTATTTTAATTTTTTAATAATTTATTTTAATTTTTTAATAATTTATTTTAATTTTTTAATAATTTATTTTAATTTTGTATTGATTTATTTTATTTGTGAAATAATTTATTTATATTTTGTATTAATTTATTTTTATTTCATTTGTTTCATTATTCTTTTTATTTATTTTGTCGAAAATATATTTTAATCAAGTGTTAAGTATAATTATTACGAAAACATTTACCGATAATTTTGAACGAGCGCAATGATGAGCAGAACTATGACCAGCAAACACCCTCCAGAAAAAACTCCCGCCAGGATATAAATATTCCTTTCATTAGCGTCAGATTTGAATTCGTAAGTCTGTAAATATTTAAGGAAAAACGGTATTCAATTTTTCATTGCGCAAATAATTTTTTTTAATGTAAGGTACAATAATTACATATATAGTACTGAATATGATTTCAACGTAATTATTTTTTTAATTTTCCTACACCTGTTACAATTTACAGTTGTTTAGAATATAATTTGTAAATTTCTACTTTGACTTACGGAGACCATTTTGAAGAATTTGAAAGTCCGTGACGACCGAGGATCTGGGGCTGGGGAGGAAGAAAAAACAAATGTAGTCGTATAATTATGTATAGCCAATGTTCACGTGCACAACAAACGTCCAGCCAAGGAAATCCCACCTATGCACAACCTAAATACATAAAAACTAATATTTAATATTTAGAAGAGTTGGTGGCCTGCTTTGTGAAATGCAATCCGCAAAAGATAATAAAAGGACGCGTAATCACCTGTAAATACTAAAATGATTCTTCATTATCAAACATTTATTTATCAGCTGCCAATCGCAATAAAGGCTCATCTCTATACGTTGAATGATTTATCATTCCACAATTCTTGTGTCATCCGTCATCCCTATAACATAACTTATAAACTTGAATGGGGAACTGGTGAATCGCAATATCTGTAATAATTATAATTTTCCCAACTCTTTTCTCATACAAAAAATGTTATCTAATCTATAAATGTATTATTAGGTAAGTGGACGGCGGTGGTTGGAAGGAATTTGTATAAAATACCTCCATGGATTATAACACATGTTGCATAATGCTATAATCACGAATCGAATATTACAAATGTAAAATTAAATATTGTAAATAACGGGAATTATGCGTCACGAAAATTACAAATTTTGTAATAAAATCCCATGAAGAATCGAAGAATATAGTAGTTTTTCACATTAGAAAAGAGAATTTTAGCCGTTTTTTTTTACCCTTTTGTGTGCAGATTTTTGCAAAAAGTCGGTAAGTTCTTGAATAATTTTTTAATTCAAGCCCATTTTCATTCATTAGATATGTTTTTAGATAGATTGTTTAAGAGTTTTTTCCGAATTTGCTTAACATTTACGGAAAATCTACATAATTATATTTGAAATTAATGATATCAGCGTAGTCTGTTACAAATTATTTTTCTAGGGAATGTCAATGTCCATGCTTTAGAATTTGTAGATATGAATTCTACAATAATAATTGAATTATTATCGAATTGTTTGAACTACATTAAAAGATGCGGAGTATAGGAAAATGAGTGCCAATTAATTTTTTTCAAAATATATCCCAACACATGGATTTTAAATTCAAATATAAAAGACCATAATTAACTATATTTTATTGCCTCGCGTTATTATAATGTCTCGTCTTAAATTAACATAATAATACTAATTCTTTTCATGGTTCGTATAAAGCAAAATTTAATTATAAAATTTAATAAATTTCGGTAAATCCATATTCGGGCCGTTGCGTTCTGACCAAGAATTTAGTTGTATCGGGGAGGGGCTTCTCCGTATTGAGTTCCATAGACGGATCCCGCTTGAGAATACGCTCTGCGGAAATACAAATTTAATCATTTATAAACATAAAATCCAAATAATAATTCTTAATTAATAAAAAACATAAATTCTATAGTTTAATAATAATAAAATTATTATGAATTGTTTACTACTATAATTATTTAAATAATTATTCCATCTAATTCACCTTGGCATTCCCGGCTGAACTTGTGCTGGCGGTCCCTTGGCCCAAGGAATGTCCTGTTGAAGTTTTCTAATTTGGAACTTCAGTCTAAAAAAATTAAATTAATTTTAAAATGATTAAACGATTAGACACTGAGATTTTTATGTAATTAAACAAATTTCAACAAATTGAACTTCATTACACGCATAACAAATTGACAATATACAGATGAAAGTTTTAAAATTCTTAAATAATATTGAGCAGCATTTTAAATTGAAATAACTATTAGTTATAATACCAAGAAATAATGAAGAAATTAAAAATTTTATAGCATTTTATAATCATTTGTATTTTATTTTTACTTGTTATTTTGAACCAGGAATACGATACAGAGGACGATAAGCACTAATAAAACTCCACCGAAGACGCCCGAGAGGATGTAAATGTTCTCTTTATTGGTTTCGATCTGATCTAGCAACTTCTGGATCTGGAAATAAAATAGCAGTCAATTAAGGATTTAAATAATAATAAACACTCACAAAATATTGCTAGATTTACCTAATTAAATTAAAATTACTAAATGAATTAAAAATGACACTGTTATTATCATCATACACATACGAAATTAAACAATTCATCAACTACAATTAAAATAAATTACATTAATTAATTTTAGTACTGATTTGAGTACAGAGTAACAACGATAAATCAAAGGATCCACATTAAATTGAATTTTAAATAATATCAAAAGGACCAATAAATTTTTAAATTTAATAAATCTTACCTCTGGCTCTATTTGTCCCGCCATGATAATGCTTTCTGATAGAATATTTTCTAGTCTTGTATAGAGAAGGTTCTTGAACCCACGGATCAATTAATTTCGCTAATAATAAATCCGCAAATTCAGTGTTCCGTGACTGAAGGGATCGTCAAACAAACTGATGAGACCATGGCTTTCTTCCGTGATAATTCTGGTATAATATTGCAAAATCAACCCGTCTGAATCGTGAATCCTGTCCTGATAATGAATGTATGAGATAAGAAAACATAAAAGGATGAGATAAATGCCCGAGGGGAATTATTCATCCATGTGTGGACAATTTAAATCCATTTTGACGAGATATCGTCTGTTATCAGTTTATAAAAGCAAAAATTATATCACCGCGGACAGAAATATGCAAGGGACGTATTACATAAAATATATATAATTCTTTCTTCTTTACGCTGTAAAATACAAAATTGTGAATGAAAACAAATATAGATACTTATATGTGAGGTCAATGAGGTAGTAATACGCAAAAAATGAATTTATGTATTATTTTAATTATTTATAAAGCCGTTTTAGCAGGAAAAGATTCAAATTTTAATATTGCTGGCCAGTCATGTACTATCATTTATACAAATTAATTGCGAAATAATTTTATAATCTTCAAATTAAAAAGCCTGGCGCGCAAACAAGGAAGCCTTTACTGCCATTACTGCATTAATTGGGAATTACGACACTAAATCCTGAAAGTTCTGACGTTAAGTTATGTTAATAAATAAAAGTAGTAGAACAACTATCATCGCTGACAAGGCAAGTGTAACTATCTTCACAGGGGCGAAAATCCAATAAGAATGACTACAGCTCCCGAATATTATTTTTCAAGTTTAAATAGCAAATGTGACTATCCCGTTTATTTACCATTGCAAAAAGACACATATGCGGTAGAAACTGCTGGAATATTTTCTCTTTCTACTACATATATGCATATTATGATCAGCATTAGTTTTCCAATAGCAGCAGTGGGATTTTGCTCGGCGCATAAGTGCGCTCTACTGATGACAATGTAAAAAAGACGCCATGCTTTCAAACGGCATAGCCATCACTTTTGCTTTCGAATTCGTGAAACTAGCTTTAAGCCCATCGCATGTGGTAACCATACCACGTGGAACAGATTCAAAGCCGCGAAATTTTAAAATTGCTACCGAGATTTAGCGTGAATATATGTGAGGATATCTTGGAACCGTAGTCATCCTTGCGTTTTAACTATTATGCAGATTGTTATACATATTTGCTTCAACAAAAATTTATACAACATTTGTAAATTAATAAAAATTTATATGAATAGAAAATAAATTAATAAATTAATACAAATGGAATTAATAAAATTTAAATTAATAAACATTAAATTAATGAAAACTGCGCTGGTTCTAGGTAGATTGTTATATTTGCCTCTTCAAATGTCAAAACGACGAGAGCATTCAGATCGGGGAAATCATCATCATCAGGTTTATGAATATGCGACTGATAAAAATAATTTTTGGAACACATGAGAATCATGCTTACATGAGAAATTTATCATTGTAAAACATCAGTACTATATATTATGAAGGTTTTACTAATCGATAAAAATACAGGATGATTTCATGGGGAAATTATGTCAACTATGTATTTCTTCTGGTGTTTATTGTTTTTAATTTTAATGATAATACCTATACACATATGATTATAAATGACTAATGCTTGTTGAAGTGCAACGGTGTATAGAGAGAACAATTTCTATTGTTGATTGATGTCAAGTTTATTTGTTTGAGATAAGCGTCGCGTTCCATTGGAATGTTAACTAATTATTATAAGTAAATGAGCGCATATGAAATATGTTCATAAATAAACATTTAATTAAAAATTAAATAAAATCTATTTTTTATTGTTATATAATAATGCAAAATAAAACGAAAAATGTGAACCTGCTGTTTATTTCCGATTTACAGTCGTCAGGAAAGATGGATGAAAATATTATTAGTATTAGAATATTAAATTAAGCAATATAATAAATGCAGGAATGATAATATTGATAATTCAGGAATTATTTTTCAATTGAAAAATATATAATCAATTTTAATAATAATAATTTATTTATTAATGTTGGTTAATACAAATCAATTACAAGGAATGTTTTTTAATATCCAAAAGACTTGAATTTCCCACCACCCGGTTTTGAACCCCCAAATCCCTGGAAATCCGTCGCTTGATCCATCACCAAATCCGCAGTTGTGCCGAGGAAATCCCCACCTTCTGCCAGATCTTGAGCGTATTCCATCCCTGTTTGAATATTGTCCGCATTGTCGAGCCCCCATTTCCCGGCTTTCTTGGCATTTTTCATATTGAAGATTCCACCTCCGCCACCGGCATTTTTTTGATTTTGCTGTGGGGGTGGCCCACCCTGGAATCCTTGATTGTTGTATCCGCCGCCCTGATTATTGTTGTAAACTTGATTATTTTGCCGTCCGCCCATCGGACCGGGGCCGGGTTGGGAAGCTTGCGTTTGGTACTGAGGCCTTGAAATTATGCAATTTTTTATTGGATAATTCAACATAATCATTGATAAAATAATGTTTAATAATTTTAATTAAATAATTCTTTAAATTTTAATTCAAGATTTTAAAACTAAATAATTCAATATTTGAAAAATAAATAATTCAATAATTTTTAACAATTTTAATTGCATAATTTTGAATTATTGAATAATAAATATTCTAAAATTACTAAATTTTGCTTGGATGCAATAGAATTTTATATCAGAAATTGAATAAAAATGCCATATTTTGGAAATAATTGAATGGTACCGCTGTTGTTGTCCTTGGTATTCATGAAATCCTCGGGATGAAAGTTCATCCGCATTCACAAATCCAGGACCACCTTTGGGGTGATTTTGCAACGTCGGCTGTCGTGCCCATGATTTGTTATGATTTGCGGCAATCAGGCCATTCACTTGATTTCTCAATCTGAAATAAAAGAAATAAAAAAAACTCAAATTTAAATTTTTACATTTTTTAATTAACATTTTATGCATTTTCATTATTGAATATTCGTTATATTCAGTGTAAAATTGCTAATAATTCACAGAAAAACTATATAGGAATAAAACCAAATTATTAAAGAATTAAATTTTTAATAACTTACTTCTGAACCAAAACGAATAGGACGATCACCAGGATCGACAGGATGAAGATGAATGAGCCGAGGAGTCCGGCAATCAAATAGTCCCGCTTGTCCCAATCCTGAAAATTAAAATTCGAATAATTATTATTAGAATTCAAAACTTGACTAATAATTATTACTGTAAGTTTCATATTTACTTAAATAAAATAATTATTGTTACAAAACTGAAGTCTCCACATTAATACTAATTAAAATTCAAAACTTACCAAAGACATTGCGAAGGTATTAAAAAATACTAATTTTATTACAAATAACTGAAATAAACTGATGAAACTTAATTGTTACAGCAGTTCCTATACAGTTCACAACGGCTTATTGGACATTAATTTTTAGTTGATCGATAGGATTCGACCTATTCATCAGAAAAATCATAGATATACATAATCATAGAGATACATATATGTATAGAGTCGTTCATTTCCATAATGTTATTGTTAATGCATTTATCTTATCTATTCCTCTCCTGCTTGTCAACGTTTATTAGCCGGTGATCAGTTATTTTTCCATATATTTATGTATTTCTTTTTAATAAGCTTGTATTGGCTTTGTACATATAAATTCTTTTATATTATATTGCCTATTCATAGAGCTCAATCAATACAATATGTTGCATAATAAATAACCATCATAATTACATATGTACATACATATATACCGTATATGATACAAATAATGCATACATTTGTACAGAATATTATTTTCCTCGGAAATATTTCGTAACATATATTCGGAAATATTTTTGAAACCATTAGAATTCAATTTAGTTAATTGTTGTTAATTTGCCTTCATTTAATATTTAATAAACAATTTTCGTTAAATATTTAAATAATTTAGCTTAATTTACTAAACAATTTTTGTTATTTATTTAAATAATTTCGCTTAATTTAATAAATTAAACAATTTAATTGCTTAACTTAATAAATAATTTTGATTAATTTCCTCATTAATTATATTATCACCAAACAAACACAAATTATTACACTAGTTCATTAAATCAAATTCATTCAAATCATTTTGAAAATCTGTGTGTTAAATGTATTAATACGTAGAAAATGAAACTCCCAAATTAAAACTCCTGACCTGATTTTCCTTTAAGAAAACGAAGAAATGATCAACCAAATATAAACAAAATACAAAGCAAATAATCGTTTGCACCTTAATTAAATAACCCCATGATTAAAATGGTATTATCTTTCTAAAATCATATATTTGAAGGAAATAAATTACGAAAAATATTTTATTTTATTGTAAAAATTACTCGAATAATTTTTCTACAAGCAAAAACGGCAACTTGCCCATTATTTTTAACAAAAAAAACAATATTTAATAGTTTTTTATTTTAACGAAAAAAAAAACATTTAATAGTTTTTTATTTTAACGAAAAAAAACAAAACATTTAATAATTTTTTAAAAGAATTTTACAAGTTAAAAATAAAATCATGAAAATTCTTCGAGGATTTCTTTATTTATTCAAACTTGGACGTGAAGCATAAATTGAGTATTTTTTACTCCTAAAGAAAGAAGCCATTGACTGAGTCTTTTTTATATGTCAAATACACACATTATACTCACTGCAGTCATTTAATCTCTTTGCGTGGGGGCAATTTCGGAGGACGCGTTGCTAAAAAAATCCTTGCATCAATTTAATTACAATTTTCAGCTTTTTTTAAATTTTGACTTCTACAGCAAAAAGACTTTCAAAACCAAATTCACATGTGTGAACTTAACCCCCGGACCTTTGTAAAATTTGTGGATTTAAGAACGCGACTATTAAATTTATAGTAGGACAATATAGTAAATAAAAGTAATTTATTAAAGATCTGCAGGGCTTGATGGTCATTTCCATATGGCGTGAATCTATGTATATATATGAGTTGCATAATAAAAAAACATCTCCAAAATGTAGATCAAGGGTTTTTGATTTCCTTTTTTAATTACACTCTCTCCAAGTGCAACTATATAACGTCAATGGAGCAGCGAGCATGCTAAATAAATGATTTGGTACATATACAGGGAGGAGAATCAATAATATTTCTGCAATGAAATAAAATGTCGATTTAATATTATTAAAACTCCTTTGCATGCGTGTATAATAAACACGGATTGGGTCATACACGTGAAGGAATTATTTTTTATAGTGACGATGACGGGAATCCATTCCATTACCTTACAACATTGTACAGGCGGAGTATCAAAAAGTACCAACTTTTGTGTTGAAGATATAGAAATCAGTACTTTGGGATCCTTAGGAGAGGACATGTACCGTCAACGTTATTGCTGCCATAAAAAAATCATTTTTCAATCCTACACAAACTAATATATGTATTTTGTAACTTCGATAACAGTTTGCTCACGGATTGAAGAAAGGTGTGGTGTGGGCCTAGAGAGGCTTTGTTTGTTCTTCCAGCGATTTTTCCGGATTTTTCTCCATCATTTTTTCACTGATGCAAATAATTTTTAGCTGTGGGTTTTAACTTTTGAAGTAATCGTTCCGTGACTGTAAAGAATGTTGGCAGAGAAAGAATAAAATGGCCAAATTTTTGGCTTTTGCCAATAAATCGAAAATTGCGGCTGCTGTAAATAATAATAATAATAAACAGTGAGTTTCATTATAGGTTTTTTTTAATTTCCAAAAAATTATCACGAATTAATAATTCGTTAATAAAATTCAATTTGTTCATAAATAAGTGAAAATGAGTACAATTTAACAATTAGTAGCTTTAATAGCTTGATACAAATAATAAATAAAAACAAATACCTCAATATAAATTTAAAAAATGATTAAAAGTAACATATTTAAGTTAAATAAAGTTATTTAAATTAAAAAATTAAATAATTATTGAAAATTTTCAAACAAAAATAAAATAAATTTAAGAAAATAAATATATAAAAATAAATAATCGAGAAATAAATACATAAATGAGAAATAAATAAAATAAATAAATGATAAAAAAATAAATAAAACAAATAAATGAGAAATAAATAAAATAAATAATTTAAAAATAAATAAATAATTGAGAAGTAGTAAATGAAATAAA
>JAQGAK010003510.1:0-14917 GCA_034696945.1 Lipothrix lubbocki
TAAAGGTCCAAAACCGGATGCATTGATGAATTCGTTTCAGTAAGTTAAATTGAAAAATCCAAGGAGCTTCTATCTCTAGAGGTTTGCTGAAATTCTGTACTGTTGATGGTAATGGTCCCTAGCTTCTCAGGTGACCCTCGTACAGATTTAGTTTAGTGTTCATTGGTTTTTAGGCTTTTCCCCTTGACCCTGAACTCCTGAAATATTTTTATCGCATTGTCATCGTTAAGGTCTTTGGGTCGATTTTTTTATTGCTAATTTAAATGTCTGTAGCCTGCAAAGTAAGCAATTTATTCATATTCTGGTACATGGCATACGTTTATGAAATATGGTAACAAAACTCAACATAAATGGTAAAGTTTCTTTTCTTTGTTTCCATGCACAAAAAATATGGATTCCCATGCACAAATAACTTATTTATTGGAATACTTAGTGCACACGCAGATAAGAGTTATACTCATATGTAAGGCTGGGAAAAAGCGAAAAACATGATAAAATTAAAAATACATAATAGAGCATTACCAGCTGGGTAAATTGTTATATTGGAAATCCGAACATCCCAAAACCCAAAAAAATGATTTGATATCTCGAAATGCGCGAAAATGTTGTAAAAACGCGAAATATAAAAAATTTCCGTGAAATACCACGAAATTTAAGGTGCAGCCATTTTGTGGAAATTCAATTGAGAAACTGTGAATAAAAATTGCGAAATCCCGCAAAATTTCGTAATCAATTTCGCGAATACCGCGAAAAATTAACTGAGTTTTGCGAAATTTTGAGGTTCCAAAACGCGAAATGGTTCCAGCCCTAAATCTTATCATAAGATGTCAGAAGCTCATAGCCGGTCTGAATTTCGAGAATAAATCTGCCACTTTTGGTTTCAAGATCAGTTAAATTGAAATTGGATTATTTAGAAAAGTTAATAAGTAACGTAAACAAAACTTGTTATTTGTGTCTTGCCTTGCCTTTTTATAGCAGGTATATTGGCAGTAAATATATGTCCGCGTGTTATATGTTATAAACTGCTTAGATTTTAATTTCTTCGGCCATTTCATTAATCACAGGTTGAAAACAGGTCAGTCGTGGTAATATGAAATAGCAAATCTCGAAAGTTGCTTAATCAAATAACAATAACATATCTACCACACCAGTATAGATTATAGATGAGCCCCGTATTTTCCTCCTACAAATTAATATGCATCGATAATTTATTACAAATTATTTCCGTTCGATGAAATACCACACATTAGCTTATCGTTATTATGAAGCATTAGTAGTGAGCAATTTAAATTTCACACTTAAAATTATGGAAGTGGCTTAGAATTTCCAATCATTCCAATAGTACGGTGGCGCGGCGATTTTACCGTTAGCCATAGCAACAGGTTTATTGTGGGTTCAATGCTCAAAGTATAGACACTGACGTCCAACGCTGATCGTGATTGGCTGTTTATGATGTAGCTATAGAAGTGATCCTCAAATCACCGCTCCAGAAAGGGCTCATCGCGAAGGGCAGCCCAGCCGAGTGTTTAGTAGTTATAGCGGATTATCGTTAAACCCGGGTAGTTCCGAAATTACCCAGCTAGATTTTCTCGGATTCGAAGTCCACGCCTGTTTTGTTGACACAAACAAAAATCTTCTTCGACGACGTTTTCGTAATTTTGTAATTACCGGGTATCTTTACCCGGGTGTAAAGAATCTTTACTAAAATGTAAATCGGATTCAAAGCTTGTCAGATATTGAGTGATTTTTTCGAATTTTAAAAACATTCATTTCTGAAAACCCGGGTAACTCCGAAACTACCCGACGGATTCTGCTCATATACGAACTCGTCTAAGCTAATTGCCCAAGGACTATGTGTAGCCAGTTTCAAAAGAATCTGATAAAGGGTTTTGAAGTTATCGGATACACGAACTTCACGGGTAGATTATATTGGGGCACTGCGCCGCCCTAAAAAGTCACCACAACGTTGTCAGGTACTTGTCATATACATAAGTATCTTTCAGTTTCCATGCATGTTCTTTAAATTAGTTAGCTCATATTCCGAACAAAGGAAACCTTTTAAAGGTAAGTATCTGAACGTAAGTAAGAATGAAGCATATGTGAGTCCAGGATGGTCCATGTCCATAAGAGCATCTAGAAAGTGTAGAGCCTGGAAATTTCACATCATGTGTACATAAAAATGTTTAAAATTTGAAAATTTTCCCATTCCTCGTGATTAGATTTTGTGGTTCGAATTCAAACTTAAGATTTTCAAGTTCTGGAACACATTCCTCAAATGAAACCCCCAAAATGTAGCACTTAACCTTAAATTGCAATGTTTGTAATGGACGTGAGTGTGTAATGGAGCTTCCATTCAAACCCAAGCTCAGTTAATAAGAATTTTGGTGACTCCATGCATTTGTGAAATTGATTTTCAGTTTGAACTAATATGCTATACAGAAGCTTGTTAACCTTTGTCTCGTTGTAGGTATTTTCAAAATCCCATCAAGTCGTAATATTTTACATAGGTAGGTATATATGTATGTATATCTATAGGAAGCATTGTAATGTATTTAGAGTTCTCTCATTGTCAGTCTGAGGTTGACTCAAATGATAAGCTGGGGTTACATTCCATTGAAAAAATAGGAAGAGATTTCGTCCTCACTCACATCCTCTTAAGGTTTTTATATGTAGGTACTATACATGGTACGCTTCTATACATGGGCTGCATAAATGAATGCATGAGTAGTTGAAAGGGTGAATTTTAGTCAACTAAATAAATGCCGGAGGATATTTTTCTTCATGCATTTTTTACGTGTTCAGTGTTCAGCAGTTGAGCTCTTGCTCTTGGAAAGGATGTGTGGGTTTGAGATTACAACCTGAAGGAGTTTCCTCAGAGGTAGATCAAGTACTTGGATTACTCAGGTGTTGTTGCAGTTGGACAGAAAAATAAGCATCACATTTATGCAGTCCTCATGTATAACGAACCCCTTATTATATGCATCTTTTAAGTCATTGTAGATATATAGAGATGCGTTCGCTACAAATGGGAATACTTTACGGTTTTTTCTAAATGGAGAAGAGGCGAGGCGGACTCCGCTCACTTCATCCACATTTACATACCTACGTACCTGTTCAATGTAGGTTTATTTTTTTACATAGAGCTTGTCACCTGTATTTAAAATTGTACTCACTTCCATCGACAACCAAAGTGCAATCGAATTTCAATTATGAGAATGCTTTATATGTTTGACTTTATTGGTGGCTGGTGGCGTGTGGAAATAACCACCAAAGTAAATAGAAAATGGAATGTCTTGTCCTTCCTCATGGGTGTCCATTGTTAAAAAATCTGTTTTAGTTTTCTCCTCCTTGTCATGGAACACTTCGTACTAATACTCGAATCCGGACTGTTCATTGAGCACTGGAAGTTATTATCTCGATGATTGGAAAATAATAGATTTATGATTTAAGTTTAAGTAGAGTGTGGTGGAAGATTTTCAAGGTTTTTCCAAGCTAGATCGTTAAGCAGAACAAGGCAGAAGCATAAATATACACATACAGCTGTTTATGGATGTTTTGAAGCCATACTGTAGAGAGGTGGTTGTGTTTTGTGTTGTGAGAGCCTCATCTGGGTTAATCATTTCCTTGAGTACAGCGTAAGCAAAGTCTTTTATCCCCCGTTAGGATCCAATGCTTTCCTTCTTCAGCTTCTCGGATGCTGCACAAAGATTTAGTCTCTCCCAACGACACTATCATTTCTGCATCTAACTCTTCAGCACCGGTCAATAGCAAGAGCTAAGCAACTGTACATGGACTGCATTTCAAATTTCATTTTATTTGTAATTAAATAGGAATTTTCTTCTTGGTAGTGTCTTTGTTTTACTGGGGTGAAGTGCAAATAATTATAAAACCTCCAACGTGTGCACTTCTTCGTTTTATACTCATCAGTTTGTGATTGTGCAGTGAATTTGTTTATATCAAAAGGAATCTGTTCGAAATAATTTCAAGGTATCTACAATGATGACTGATGAGAGAGGATCGAATCATAAACCGGCGGGTCAGCCTGTTACTGTCACCACCACTACCACTTCTCAGCCATTATATTCATTGGATTGGATCAAACTTGACCTAAATTACTTTCGAACACATCCAGGGATTGTGAAACTCGTAGAGCTGGTAATAATTAATATAATTATAATTTAATGTTAAATATTCCTTCAATATAGCTGCTATGGTTACACTGGACTTTAGCAAAAATTGAAGAATTCACAGAGTTGTCCAGAAAAACTTGTAACCTTAGTATGTATTAGTCAAACAGTATTAACAATAAAAATAGTATAGAATAGAAAGTGTAATACCTAAGGTAATTATTTAACTTGTGTCACACATATTTGTCACCACCGACGTGTAGTCATTTGTCAGTTTTCTTTTTTCTGTAAGTCTTTGAGCTCAACACTGGGCGATTCTACAAAGGTGTGCGTAAAAGAATCCCATGCGCGTGTAAACAAGAATAGTTTAATTTATTTGCACATGTCCCAGTTTTCTCTTAGCTTTATTAATAATATGTGTTTAAATAGAGCCGCATCATTTGTTTTCAGCTTATTCATCCACTTTAATACAAATAATCATTTAAACTGGGAAAAGTTCGGGCCAAGTCAAATAATAAAGGTCAAATACCTGAATAAATCAAGTAATTCCATGATCGAGTCTTGCTTGAGAATGCGTACTTAATTATTGTTTACAGCCCTGATAAATACTATAAAGGAAATATGACCACACAACCAACATTCAACAGTTAATCGTATTCCTGATTTTCTTCTCATCTAACTCGAGGGACGAATTTTGAAATATCACACATCATTTTTACATTGGTTTACAACCAAGCCAATGTATTTATATATTTGCTGTACGAATCTTTTAATATTATATTTATGCTATGTCTATTTAACGTACTTACAGTACTTTCCATTGTAAATCTCTTTGCACATACGTACTGACTTTAATATGCTTAAACTTCCAAGGATTTATGAAAAGAACTTCATTTAAGAGAACTCAATAATGTTTTTATGAAATCAATTGTTGCGAGTTATAGATATTTTACCAATTAAATCATGTTATATAGTATTACACATCCACATGCCCTACGGCACACGAACAAACTGAAATAACTATTATCCATGATTTTAATTCTGGCTTACGTGGTTTTTAACAAACAATATTTATTAATAATTAAGAAGCGAGCTTTCGAGCGACGTCATGAAATATGTCCTGGGGAAAGGCGACCGCTGTGGATGTGGACTAAATCATGATTTTTAATAACGGACAACAAAATTATTTATCTAGTATAATTTTATACTAGATAAAATTTTAATTATTAATTAAAATTAATTTTAGCAATTTTAGTTTTACATACATATAATTCATAATATCATTAGGTTAATTTGATGATTTCAATGATAGAGCTCAATATGTTTGCACTGCAGGAAAATTATCAGCTGTTCAATTTAATCAAATTTAGTGAGTTAATTTTAGAAGGCATTTTGACCCGAAGGAGTCTTTTATTACTGCATATGTACATACAATGTAAGTACGATCTGTGCCATGAAAATGCGTAAAATAGCACTTGTTGGATTACGTAACAAATAAGATGTTCTCGAAAATTGTATGAATATCACCGACCTACTTATAAAGAGCTTCTCTAAAATTTTTCCAACAATGGTTTCTCATTCACACTTATTGTTACCTACCGGGCAGCAAAAAATAAATAAAATACGCGACGCAATTGGAGTGGGCGACTCTCGTACCTTGGACTCTGTTCAGGGCCTGGGCAGTGAAATGTTCCTTCAGGGTTATCCAGAAATGGTTCCAGGCCGTTTCTGTCAAGCTATTTAACGATGTTTGCCTTAAAAGGTGAAATCCTCTGGGATGAAATAGTTACAGGTGATACACCTACCTTTAGCTAGAAACTGTAGCCCACTCAAGTTGCTGCATATCGAACGTATTGCCTAAATACTGAATCGAACGTAAACCGGAAAGTGGAATGGCAACTGTGGAATAATAAATGGCAGGTGACAGTAACAATGAGCAGAGTTATCATTTACGGGCATGGATTTGGTCCTACAAGACGTTTTTATGATTTCACTACTTTTATCATGACCTCTGGACGCAAGCAATCGTGTAGGTGATTGTTTGTGAATCAACGCAATTTGCAATCATTCAAAACTTTGTCATTTCAACAAAGAAATAGCTAGGATAAATTCCCTCTGTGCACTGTTGCCGAGTCTTCGAGGACGTCCGGCATATTAAATACGTACAAATAAGCACAAATTTGAGAGATGTCCAAATTCGGATCAATGAAATCCTATACATATATAGAATAATAAAATCACAGTTGAAAATATCAAAAACTTAGCGGAGGCTGTCTAGAATAAATTTAAAAGCATGGCTGATTGAAAACACTTGCCACTCGTGTGTCCAAACTTTTATTTCTTTTCAAATATCTTCATAATATCTACTTGCTCGAACACTAATTTTACTAAACAATGTCGTTATCGCATGTTTTACGCATAGCTACCTAATGAACAGAGGCGCTACGTGGGTGGTCGTTTTGTCCTCTCAAGGATAAAGTTAGCACTGTGCTTGGCTGTATTAAATCCCAAAGATTTCAAATAAGTATGTACTTACATGCATTTATCATTTCATGTCCACAAATTCTTGACGTACCAATGCAAAAATGCAAAGGAAATTAATACCTGTTTGATGTTTGTTATAGAAATCCTTACATGTGCACATAGTCAATCCTATTGTACATAATATGTCGCACTGGCAACGAAAGCTAACGAAACGAGATGTTTATAACTCTTTATAAAAACTGTACTTGTGTTCTAGTCTGTACGATATGTATATATGTAATGTCTTATTAGCTCATATCGTTGTGCAAAACATCATCATTCTTGTCATACATAACTCATCGTCAGTGTCAGTAGCCTCATTGGTAGTTAGCGTGTACATATTTTTCCTAAACATCTGCCTACATGGTAACACTACTGCTGGCAACTGGCAACCGACTTATTTTCGCACGACTAATCTCAAAAGTGTATCTATGCCTGTATAGGATAATAAGAATAATGCTCCGAATTATGTAATGTAAATACTTCGGGTTCCCTGCAGGGGACTTTTAAATATAATTTGTTATTCTTATCCCCTTGTTTCTTTATGTTCGGACATTCCTGGAACGTCCGACCGAGGTTTCTTTGAATGTACTTTAGTTAAGTAAAAGTTTGTAAGTATTTGGTAGTTAAACCGTGACTATAGCTATGGTGTAAAATAAATCACCTCGCCAAAATATTGTGACTCTGACAGTTTCTTTCCTTACACATTGCCACACTCTTAAGAGTTAGTTACTAAAAGTGACTTTAACGGGCTATGCACACAGGGCGTAGGGACTTAGCTCTTCCACAATAGAGAACGCTTCCCTACGTACCTATCAAGTTGTTAAAAAATGGTGTTAATAAAATGATATAACGCTTTCTTCGTTACCTAATTGATGATGTGTGTATGCTCTACATATCACTAGACATTTGTAAATAAATAAGTGTAAATACATTGTAAGCGTAGCCTGGAGGTTTGTCAATATTTTGTTAATTTTAACGTTTTTTGTTTTCTTCGTAGGCCTTTGGGATACTGTGCATGATACTTGGGTCACCGGCTTCGGGATATTATTCAGGCGGAACAAATTTCTTCCTCTTTGTAGTTGTCATGGCTTTCATTTTGACGCTAATTTTGACTTTCATTTATGTGTTGAGGGTGAGGGAAAGCCTGCAGCTGCCGGTCCCTTGGATACAAATAGTAAGATTATCAATCAATACTCTTAATTTACACCACAACTCAACATTAATCAATTATTCATTTTGTATTTGTATCTTTGTATGCAATGGTGGGTGACACCGTGACACAGTTTATTTTGTCCTTTTTTCTAGGAACTTTACTACACTGCAGGAGCAACTGCATTCTATATTATTGCAATGATAGTTGAATTCGCCGGCACGTCTGGGATTTTATATAGAAGAAGTTCTTACGAAGCAGCTGCGGTTAGTGGTTTTATTAAACATACCTAAGTACCTGTTAGCATTTTTCACGGCTGCAGCGTAGAAAGTTCTGTCAATCATTCCGATTTTCGAACTTGAAACTTGTCCATCTCTAATATTAGTTTGATTAAATAGGTACTTATTAACTATTTTTATTAACACTGTGAAATATGTTTGTAGGCATTTGCACTATTCAACAGCGTTGTTTACGCATATGGAACGTATCTTCTGTTCAAGGAATTCAGAGGATCAACAACGACCACAACGACGACTACGGCACAGGTAGCTTGAGAGGACTGTGACTGGACTTCAAGGACGGCATCAACAGTGTCACATCGTGTCTTGAAACCTAAAATTATATTCTTCTACAACTACCACTTTAATTTAACAAAGTTTCATTGTCAAGCGCTTTTGAACTGGATTGAAAATTGGATGTGAATTGCTCGGATCCCTAGCCTAACAACGTGTTTATATTTATTATACATATATACTTTTCCTCATTTGAATCTTTACACATGAAAAAATGTTAGATGATGATATATACATTTTGATTGGTTAGTTATATGTTTTGATTCATTAAACATATACAAAAATATTCCACTTCTTGCTATTTGGTCAGTACCTTTCTAATATTTTCTAATGATCTTCTAATTTAAGCGAAGTGTAGAAAGAAAAAGAAAAATCGCAAAGGGAAATAGAAATGAGCAGTCCTTAGTCCTTGTAACTTGTTGATGTACATACATAGATACTATTGACCCGTTAATCGGTTTTACCATTCAGCCATTCGCGCACGTAAGCTCTACGTAACAATTAAGCCATTAACAGCCTGGATAGGAAATCCATAACAATCCTCCGTTATTAATTTTTTATTAAGCATAATGCTTAGTTTTAGCGGCTCACAGCCAGTTTCCGTGTTTGCGAATTGAAGAATTAAGTTTTGATGTAGGAACGAATAGATTAGTCACATATAGCCTTTTTTTAACCTGATCGGTTTAATTTATTTAATTTGTTTTTCAAATAAACTGCTGTTAAAATACTTTTGTACATATATGATATGAATATATGAATAATTGAATGATTGTAGTATGACTGTCATTCCTTTTTGAAATAAAACAAGTGTGCCTGGATCAAAATATGATTTTCAAATATGAGTTTTGTTAAACAATCCAATTATTTTAAATAACCTTTTAGCATGTGCATACAGTACAATGTACACATATTTATTTCACGTAAGCAATTAAAATCACTGTGATTACGTACTGACGTATAAATAAGCAAATATTTTCATATTGTACACATAAAAAACTAAAGTAGATAATGATTAAATAATTAATGTCATCCTATATGCTATTCTATTGCTGTACCTATACATAAACACATAGAAGAGCTGGGGTATTTTTTAAATGTTCTTATTTTGGATATAGCTGTAGTCTTTGTTTTCGAAACATACCGAATTCCACGCGATCAAGGGAGCTGCAAAAGCTCCGTAGTCAACTAAAATTTATCGACAAAGAATGTAATAATAATAGTATACGACAGCTTGGAGTTGCAAACGTAGCTGTACGAATAATCAAGAAATTGTAGAAACGAAAAAATAAAGTGCAAAGACGCAGCTTTGCAGAGATCAACAAGATATAATAACTTATGTAATACAAAATACCATTAAAATGAAGGTATGGTGGAAAAATATTAATAATACATAAATGTAGATATGCTAACTGTAATATAAATTAACTGTACGAAGGGTGGAAAAGATGCGGTAACGAGTTAGCAAGCGCCGGGGGAGGATTCTGGTAACTGATCCCTGATGTGGTGTAGTTAAAGTCAAAAAGTCTTTGGGTCGTGGTGGTAAGGATAGCTGCCAGGTCTGGTGTTGGAATGAGCTGAAGCTCCCTCTTCGATTTCAGGGATGCAGCAGAAAAGATGGCGAAACGTCTTGACGACGACACCCCAACAACGGTTGCTTCTTTCCTCACGACTGCGATTAACCATTCTGTGAGAAACACGATGGGCTTCACTATTTTTCAGACGGTAAAACTCCTCGTCGTCATGGTAACTGAGGCCGGACTCGAGGAAGGGAAGATATGGTCTTGGGCTCATCATCTCGTCCTCTTCCGACTTTCGCAGTCCTTTCAGCTCTCGTCTCTCCATTAAATTTAATTGACATGGCTTCTCATTGCTTTCACTGAAAACTGTGCCTGGGGCGAAACGGACGTGCTTTCTTGGCCCATGTCCACGGCTGCTTGTAGGTTTGCGCATTGTTTGGCCTCGCGCCGTACTTTTTCTCGACATCGTTGGGTTTTCGCAAGTGCCTTGTGCCACTAAAGGCACAGCTTCACATTGAATTTTCACCAACTGGGCAAAGTATCTCTTGAACTTACTTGCAATCACTTCGTTAAGTGGAACGGAAACAGCTGTCTTTTTGTAGAAGTTTACCTCTAGAGCTGCGAGTTTCTTCTCCTCGTCGGAGTATAGACTTCGGGGTTTGTTGTGCAAGTCATAGGCCCTCCAGCATGTTGAGGGAACTGTTAATAAAAGATGTAGAAATTTATTAGCTTTTTCAACTCTCACAAGTCATTGATATGTAACTTAATTTTAATCTCCACATTTGTCAGAATCAGAACAAGCGTAAAACCATGTGACAATCACAGTATTTTCCCATTCTAGTTTTAGACAAATGGATAGAAGTAGATGGAGCAGAAAACATGACAAAATCCTCTATAATATTCAATAAATTGACTTTAAATACCCTAATGTTTACTAGTTTTAATTGTACTTATAATAATTTAGTGTATAATTTTAAATTAATGTTAATGATTTTAAAAAGGTATATTTTATATAATTTATTATTCTTATAACAATTAACATTTTTGAGTCATTACTCGAGTCGGTAAGCTTCAAATGAATCAGAGAAACAACTCAAATGAAACTGAATCATACTACGATCAACTTTAATGTACGCACCTATTCACAAGACCTTACAACACTGAATGCGACGAACTGAAAAAAAGACAAAAAAGACGCCGAATGCTCTCAAGGAGTGAGGCAAATGTAGAGCAAATATTGGAACTTAATAGCAATAAATTATTTACAGATCTGTATAATTTGACAAAGGCGCTTGAGTATCAATTTTTCTAAGATTTTTTAGCAGCTATAAGCATCGGGATAATTGAGTTTTCCAGACTCTCCAAGCATGTGTACTTTACGTTGGCAAGATTCGGTTACAGATAATGTATTCGCACACAAATTCTGCACTTTTCAGTCAACTTGAAAGTGATAGAAATATTTTAGTGACATTGTATACTTATTAATCGTGTATACATAGTTGATTGTTTATAATATCCATGTGTAAGTCTATAGGTTTTATTTTGCCGATAGTAATTGGCTTACAAATGAAGGCGATAATAAGAAGAACGGTGACAGTATGCGTCGCCGTGTCCCAATAAGCTATGTACATAAGTGCTTCCCTACATAATAATGGTGGATCTTGTGAAATACAGCACACACGGGTATGCATATTATTGTAACTTTTCAGTTTCACAGATTTTTCTTTTGAGTCCATATCCAGTTATGGTATACATATAGCTATACATACTACCCATAAATCATTTCTTATATTAGTACTGAATCGAACATAAACATAACATTTTCTCTACCATCTTTCATTTATTTCTTCCAATGATTTACCTATGTGTACATTCAATATCTGTTTCATTCCTGACAATCTACTTTGGATATTATACGTAGTATCGTATATTGATTCTTCGAGGTGCCTAAAAAAGCGTAGGTATACATCAACATTCAGTAATAATTCGCTTACAAAAGCTTTTATCGTAAAAGCCATTTGATTTAATTGAGTATCTTTTTGGGGACTGTGTAGTGATGACAAGGCAGTAGGCAGCATTACTCAGCAGACAGTTCATTTGATTTACACAGAAGAAGTCTGGAGTATTCCATTAAGAGTGTAAAATTATGATGATACCTTAGCGAATAAAGTTAGCAACTTTAATTTAATCAGCAGCTATACATGTACAATCATTGGTTTTTTGAAGGGAGAAAACCGATACTATATATACTATCGGTTATAGTATACAATATATGGGGTGACATCAAGTGTGAGTTACATTGATTTTAGCAAGGATCATAGTCAAAGGATAATAATGTCATCAACTGACTTGATATGTATAGGTAACGCCTGTATAGTTCCGGTTCGGGTTTAATTACAAAGTGACTCCTTCAAGTATTTCAAGTTCTTTTGCGTATTGGTGACAAAGAGAGAGATATGCCATAACAATAATAATATAGTGTAAGAACTTATAGTTTGTTTGTAAATACAGTCTGCTCTGCTAAAGGGAAGGGAATCGTACGACGTAGATTTGATTTGGAACACGCCAGCCATATCGCCGACGAATTGAACTCACACAAAATATTTATTATGTTTTTATTCCATACAGTTTGTGATTAACATCGGTTTCGTATAACCATCAGTTCAACTATGCCATTCATTGATCATTTAACAATACGCATCTGTAGTCTGTAGTAGACATTTTCTACCCTACATCATCTACAACTTATAAACAGCACATATACCTTCACTACACACAAATGCCACAAATATCTTATGGCATTTAGGAATAAATATAAGGAATATCAATGATAAACAGGCGTAATCTAACTTCAACATGCCATGATGTATGTACATGTGTAAATATTTTGTACATGTCATTCCAACTTCAAATTCATCATGTATTTCATACGCTTTTTCAACTTGACTGATATTGCGTAGTCATTTTTATAATATTCCTAATTTATAGATATAAAATGCTTACCTGATGTTTACATAAAATATAATAAATTGAACAGAATGAATGCTGACCTATGCCATTTATGGGCTTGCAGTAATTCTTGCGGTAATCTTGACGGAAAGATTCAAGCGACCCTTGTGTTTCGAGCTGCCGCTGCCTCTCTTGCATTCTCAGGAAGTAGTTAATGCCGAAGTAATCATGAGGTTCCTTCAGGTAAATTTTACGCGGTTTCATCTTCTTCGCCCTTATCTTTCCTCGTTGCACTTTTATCGTCATCTTGTCAGTTGAATGTCAATAATAATACTAATGTTGAATGTATATGATTTGACGAGCCAACAAGCAACTCGATCCAGCAAAAAACACAATTCCCACTTTATATTATTTTGGTTAAGTTTTCTTTTTGAGAATAATAGAATGCAGCAATCGCTTCAATACATAAGCTGTTTGGCTGCAAATTTTGTCGGAACGATTAAGTGGAATTGAACACTATAGACCACGGCAGTTAGACTGATTGAAAAAATATCCGCTCGTTAATATTCGCTCGTCTGGAGCATAATACCCCGACAATAGTTAAGAGAATACTGGACAGTTGACACGTACAACTTGGTAACTTTATGCCTTGAGATGATGCAATTAAAGAGTTTGTGTACAGTAATCTTCCCTTGCTGCCTGGATGCAGTCCACTTCTTATGTTTCTCTATTTAAAGCACTGAGCCTAGTAAGCTGCTTGCATTTATGTAAATATTGAGAACCACTTAAAGCATTTTGCTTGAACATTGACTAGGTATTAATAATACAGTAATATAACATGCACAGGAATCAAGTGATTGAGGCTGATTATAAAATAATTGTTCTGAGAAAACATTCATCATGTATACGTCCTTTAATCTACCAGAGTGATGCACACATTCAGACAATCAATTGGCTCGTAAGTCGATTCTCCATTACGTCACTCACATTCTTAGAAAACAACATAATTTGTTCCGGAGGAAAATTATTTTTTAGTTCAAAACAATGATGATATTTCAACTTGAAAACGTTTTCGTTTGGTACAATTATGGACTATTATACTTTATTATATTAAGAATTACATACTTATATGTCGTAAAAAATAGCTAATATGACATAATGACAGTGTCAAAATTTAGTTTAATTTCACGTAGTTTTTTGTTGGACGTTTTCGTTTTCCATGCTTATCCAGAAGTGTGAAATTCACGGAAACCGTTCTGTATGTACACAGTATAAAATTCAGGGTACTTATCAACTATCAATACAAGGCAAAGAAAATACAGCGCAATCATAATTAGTATGAATTGTTTTTAACCGTAGTATTTGTCTCATCTTTTACGCCACTTCTTTGAATCCGTTGTTGCATAGAGCAAACAAAAATATTTTTTTAACTATTCCTGGTCCTAAACTTTACACTCTGGGCACCTTGTATGCTCATATTTTCATTGACTTGTTTTGAAGAGGTGTCTGCACGACATGAAAACTTCCTTTATGCATACTGATATTCCCCAACCAAGATACAATTACTTAATTGAGACGTCATGTCATGTCCTACCCTACAACAGTAATTTTGGCTCAGCTGAACTCATTTGTCAGTTCTCCTCAATTTCCACATCTTATCCTTTGCTTTTAAATTTTCTTACAGTTACTTACTTACGTTCCATGGACAAATGAATTAGCATTTATTTATAGGAAACAATGGGAAGGGGATATGCAAACTGGCTGTTTCCATTTGAACCTAAATGCCAGATGAGATATTTCTCATCAATTCCTTGCAAGATTGGTTATCCGTTATTTCATTAAAATGGATTCAATTTTCCAGTGCAAATTAAAAAGTACAATTTGTAAATCAAGTGGAGTTATGACACCTTGTATTTAAGTGATACGGACAGCCTATTTTGCATATACGTGTGGGTGGAGATACCCAGATGTACATACAAATCCAACCGTTACCTATTCCTACGTCAATCTATCTATCGCCAATGGATAAAACGTCAGTTGAGAAAATGTCAGCAAGTAATTTAGCCAGCATTGCAT
>JAQGAK010003511.1:0-14916 GCA_034696945.1 Lipothrix lubbocki
TTTAACATGATTTACATTTTTGTGTCGTTTCAGACTTGGACGTAAGCTATGACTTAAGCAGCTGGAGAAAATCTCGACCATGACAATTGGAGAATGGCCCCACTTCAATTTCTATGTAGCAAATGTTCATTCTAGAAGGTATTTAAAGCAAAATTTTATTATAATTGAGTGTGTACAGGGCTTTTTGTATGATAAAATTGCAATACACTGTAGTTTAAACTCTTGTAATTTATTGTTTAGCAAATTTTGCGAAATTTTCAGATTTGGACAAAAATTTCACCAAGGTGCATTTTTCGGTCCTTATGGATGGTCGTAAAATAATTTGAAGTTAAATTTGAATCATTCACGATATTAGTTTCTAAACAATAACAATTTCCAAAATTTGGTTCCGTATATTTGGCCACGATGTCTTAAAAATCAGTGTACCTTTTTCAAATGGAAAAAAACGCGATCTGTAACTTCCTAAATACGTATTCTTTGTTAATAACGATAAACTAGCAAAAGTTTTTAGTAAATGGGAAATTAGCAATTGCGATTTCTGATTTATAACGAACGTAATATTTCCGACATGTAGTCAATGATCACATTTGGATTTGCTCTCGCGTCCACATATCGCTACTTGAACGACTTGATGTGCAATTTGGGTCTCAGTTTTTCTTAAATGTCATTTTCTTAATCCACCGTCATTTAAAATGCAGGATGGGCCAAATGTTAATACCAACAATCCTTAAAACAATTTGGTCTACTATTACCCACTTTAAATACATTTGAATTTTGTAAATTTTGCATTGGATGCCTTTTAAACGCGAAATTGGATATAACCCACTTTGCAGCAATATAATCGTGGATGGTCTTGCAATTTTAGAAAACTACAGGTGACTACCTTAATTGCACCTCAAGTTGCGACATTTTGTATTATAGACATGATTTGTTAATGCCTATATGCAAATAATTTATAAATAGACAAGACAAAGCATTTGTTGAAATAAACCTTGCGGTTCCTGTAAAAACTATTATCAGCAGGTCAAGTTGAACAATTTATTGATGCATTGAGGATTTCTTCCTTTGCACTGCGTGTGCTTTGCCTTAATTTTACCTTTTTCCAAAGAAATTCATTTTGACAATTTTGTCTATTAGAAACAAAACTTCTCCGGAACAACTATTTAACATTTACACTTGATATGACTTGTTTTCTTGTAGTTAGGAACGAGGCTAGTTAAAATGATCAGAATATGCTATTTTTCTAATGCCAAGTTGTATAAACTGCAGGGCTTTCGTCAAATGTAGATGTCCTGAAGGGAAGTGAAATGTCATAGATGTTAGCCTGCCGACGGGGATTAATTTGAGGATTTTTTATTACGATTTGCAACGTAACCATTTTGTGAAGGAATTACGCTTGATATTTTACGAAAGTATTGGTATTTTACAATATTTTACAATTGGTCCTTATGTCGCATAACAATTTGGAGCTCTTGGTATGAAACAATCTTCCGCCCGCGAACCCGAGAGGTCGTCGAGAGAGGCCCCTTCCGTGGATTTAGATTTAGACAAAATATTTTGTCTATTATTATGATCATGGACGTAATTTCACAGAAAATTAATTTACTGTAGACTTTAGGGGAAATAGAAGTTTTCGCATTTATTTACGTAGAAATGTGCAATTTAGACCTCAACATTTATCGCTTTTAGCATTGCGAATCAAAAAGCGACCACGTATGTATATAGTTTTTGAATTCAGCATATAAAGTTACCCTGAGATCCCTAAACAACAATTTTCTAATGCACATACGGTTTCAACATTCCAAAAAGGTTACAAATTTATCTTAAGACCAATTATTTTTTTCTAGGTTGTAGTTATTGAATCGGATTTAATATTTGGGTTCTACCCGTCATTTGCTTCTTTTTGATTATAAGGTCGAAATCTTCTATACCCCCAAAATCTACACTAGTCAATTAAATTTGTTGATTTTCGTCAATGATCATAAAAATCAGCCAAAAGGTTTTGTCCGAAACTTCAAAACCGTGAAAAACTCTCCCGAGTCCCAATTAAATACGTGGGCGTTGTTGAAAAAGTAATTGTCTAAGTAAAAGGGTCTACTTGGATGCAAACTATCCGTTTTTTGTATTTTTGAGGAGTTAAAAAATTTGGGTTCTGGACTTCCAGCATAGGTGTAAAATTATATATGTATATGTACATAATAGTTTGCCCTTGCCCTCTACCCCCTCTAACCATTTCTGGCTACGCGCCTGCATACAAGTGATACAAATTTGTAAAACATAAAACATTATAACAACACTAAGTATAAACAAAACTAGATTGACGCACAGGATAAATTGGAATTCAAGCAACATTGTCCATCTCGAGCCCAGACCATTTTTGAGAAAAATTTAAAGCCATAATAACCCAACAAAGTTTTCAGTCAGCAAACGTTATTTCCTCAGTGACGGCTTGGAAACCCGTTATTCTGCAAATAAAAATTAGAAATTAATAATTGATTTTTGAAAAGATTTAAAAACTTATGATAAATGATTGTGTTTAAAAGAAAGCTTTTTATAATTATTTGTGTTAGTACTAATCAGCCTGATGAAGAATAACGTTGTTATTCGAAAGCTTGTGAAACCCGACGCTATTTACCTAGCTTTTATTAAATTAAATGTTTTGCAATATTGTTGAACTTGTTAGTACATAACACACCAATTTACATCCATGACATGGTTTGCACGATAAGCGTTAATGTAGTAGTCAGTAACACACATAAACCAGCAACCAGGGACTTGGCACATTTTAATTCCAATGTGGGTTGTCACTGTGTGCCACCCCGAGGACTATACATTTATGTAGTTTGCAGGGCAGTACGGGCATGTGTATATATGCCCTGCTTGAAATGTGTCAAATTTATGATATTAATAACGAATATAAGTAATACCGTGCAGAGCTGACTACACAAATTAAGCAAAACATTCTTAACCATATTATTACATATAAAAACTTCTAATGCACAATTAAAAACAAAAACATTTTAAAACAAGTTACAATCATAATACATACCAAGGGACAACTAAAGTGTCCACACAATTTAGATGAAATATGTGTCCACATGTCGCCAAGACACAGATTCGAGCAGTGGTGATCCTTAAAAGGCAGATGAAACAGTCGTCAATCTATAATTCAAATACATTAAATTGATCAAAACACCTTAGATTATATGACATGTAATTATAGTATAAAAGTGAAAAAGGATTTTAAAAAATTAAAAATCATACAATAGTGATTTTAAATTATTAATTACAGTTAAATAGTGAAGTTTTTTGTACACATGCATGTTATGTATATATAAATCTTGAAAAATGTGCGGATATTTTATACGCCAAACCTTTCTTTTGTGGAAAACCCAGTAAGAAAATTAAGAAAACGATAAATGCAACTATTTGATTGTAGGAGCAAATTTAAATTCACTGATAATTAATTGTATTATAACTAGCAGAATTAAAAACAATGTATCTTATCATTTCAAACAGTTGATCTTACTTCACCGGAATGGATAATGAAAACTGTATATTCCCAACAGAATATTTTTGAATGTTCTAGGAAAGTTCTACTGTTGCAAAAGTTCCTCGAGTTCTGAGTAGAAGACAAAGGAGAATTTCCACGAAGGAGAAAGATTCATGCCGTGAAATACGTAGCCTATAGTCTATCGCATTACATTCGAACTACTACACATTAGAATGTATAATTGTAATGTAAAATGATGGCTGCTGCTGGAAATCATTCATATTATCTAAGTATTCACTTGTTATAATATAGTTTTCATTTAAAAATTTTGGATACTTTCTTTCTAGAATTCTATTCTATTGATTGAAACTATAGAATAAATGATTCTAGATTTAAGTAAAATGTTTCCCTCAAAACTCCTAAAACTGTCTCAAATGCATCAAAATGTTTGAAAATACAGTGGTGAGAAACAAAATTGTCTAGCTAAACACTTAAATTTTAAAATATACTTCATTTTTCACAGTTTGTCGCCTATTTGCTACATCTTTCTCTATTTTGCATATTCTTTTCAGTTTTCAAATGTAGAAATGTTGGGGATCACATTTCATTTAGATGGGAATGGTCTGGCGGCAATTTTTAATTATTTCGCGTTTTTTGCGAATTCCCAAGCCTGGAATCATGTCTACCTAATCTCTCGACGTACTAAAAACAGGTTATCGTAAATTTATTTATCTCAAAATGTACCAAAATCATGGATGGAGCGGGATAGGAGAATAACGTGACGCTCGCTTCCCGTGCCGTGCATGATTTTGGCACATCTTCATTTTAGAAATTTGAGCAACTTTGCTGTGGTACATTTTCAGATTAGTGTCAAACCAGTTTGGCCGACGATATGTACATGTACCTTTGCATAAAAAACATATAAAAGGTACTTTTTCGCGTTTTTCAAAAATGGTAACTTTAGCTTATACCATATAACTCAGTCGACCAAGTGTGATGCACAAATTTTCAAAATTTCGGAATCTTATAACTTTCCTTCATTTGACCTTACGACCCTGAATTTCAATAGGGATACTTCTTGATCTTGTGTATACACGTCTGTCAAATATGAAGTACATAAGTTAAATCTTTCGAAAAATACTGCACTGACGGACAGACAGACACGATCGAGCTATTCAATAATTCAATAGGTCCCTTTTCCTACGGAAGGAGCCTAAAAATAAATATTGACTAGCAGTGCAAAACACTAACGTTATTCAAACACATAATGGGGTTGACTAGCTCACCACAATGTCGATATTGTGAAGAAGCTGAGGAGACCCCATTACATCTAGTTGGGAACTGTCCTTCCTTTATTGGGACTCGGGTGGTCCATTTGGGAGTGACGGAACTCAGCAGAAAACAGGTTTCCGAACTAAAGCAGAAGGACCTACTTGCCTTTCTAGAGGCAGCGGGGTTCTTTGATTAATTATTTTTCCTTTAGGAATCAATCGGGTTTGCAATAGTCGGAAGTCGGCTTCGCAGCATCGCAACTCATAACTATGGACACACAGTTATACTATCGAGCCCGATCTTATAATAATAATAATAATAATACTTGTGAAATTGAGTGAATTTAAAACTGAAAAAAGAATCGTACATTTCATCCAGAACAGACTTGAGAAGGATCAACTTGACGCCCTGGTGGAAATTTTATTAAACACTAGCAAGTTTTTAAACATTTAACACCGCAAGCACAACGTTTTGTAAAAAATTTAAAATTACTTGTGCGTCAAAATAAAAATGCAGTGCCAGGGTTAATACAGAACAAAAAGTTGATCAAGTATTTAGCAATAATTATACTCTTAAAGATTGTAACGTGTGAACTAATATTGATTTTAGCAACGACAACGTGTTAAGATGGCTAAAGTCTATTGTGTAATTCAACTCCAACTTTTCAACTCGCTTATGCGTGTATTACAAAAACAATTTATAAACGCAAGTGATGTAAATAAACCTACAGCAAGTAAAAACATTTCTGCAGCTGCTCCTGTAGTGCAAGAAAACTCGAGTAAAAATATAACGTCAACACATGCTGCTGTTGATCCAAGTGACGAACCTCCGATTGTAAATTCTCCTACTCCCGTCGTTTAACACCGACAACCGTCTGATAATTGTCAACCCAAAATTATAAGAGTGTGCTGCTGTTTATTACCACAAGTCACTCACGACGGGAATAATCCTGATTGAGGAGTTATAAATGAGCCTCCACAAAATAATAATATATCTTCCTCCAAGCAAGATGAGGAAATTATTAACAACAAATCATCAGAGAATAAAATTATTGACGATGAGGAGAAAAAAGAACAGCCAAGAAGTAAATTCAGGCCCAGAAAAAATCAACGTGGCTATGGGAAACTGAAAATGGTCCCAAAGAAGAAGATAATTAGGCGTGCATACAGAGGAAAATAAATAGAACGCATGTAACTTTGAGATTGTCAACATGGCTTTCTAGCTACAAAGAATATTGTAGCTATGTTGCTATGCTTGAGCATTTTATTGACATGCATCAAGTGTGAAAGCAACAACAGCAGCAGCTGCATGGAGCAAAAGCTCAGTGACATCGAACAAAATTTACTAGAAGAAAAAGTGACAGAGGAGGAGGAGCCTGAGAATTGCCTCGATAAAAATCGATGCAATTCTTCAGACGATGTTCTGATGGATTCAGCAACTACAATACGAGATGCTTCAGCTAGCAATGTGTTACTCACTCACATGTATCACTTGCTACACAGGATTCTTCATGAGGCAAGTAGCAACGTGAATTTAAAGCACAACTCGCCTAGCAGTGGCAGCAACAGCAGTTCAAATGATTTTATCTCTACTTCCTCCTCCTTAAGCGTAAATCCTACAATTACATATTCAACTGTTGGTCTTCTCCTCATCCTTGTCATCATAAAGTTGTATAAGGTTGGACGGAGCATTTACCCTACAATAAAAGCCGGCGCAGCAAGTGCTACTTGAGTCATCATGAATAATTACAATGAGTCGGATACCGTTCCACCTCCACAGACAACTGGAGCAGGAAGAAACGTAAGTAGCAATTTTATTTTATAAAATAAATATGCATTAAAACTTATTGGATTAGTATTTAAATTAAAACTATATTATTTTATTTAGATGCTGCGTTGCTCGATGTCAAAATGTACAATATGTTGTCGATCCTACAACACATATAATATACATATGTCACGCGTTTATCAATGTGCAGATTGTGCAAACCATTGTACAAATAAGCAGCTTCATCAATGTCCATATTCTGGAGAACGTCGCTCTCACGTCGACTATGGTCATCAGCTGGACTTGACGCAAAGTGAAACGGAAAGGTGTCAACGATGGGCAGTTATGAAGTATAGGTACAAGTATGCACTTGGAACAGAAAATATTAAGACTGCTTTCACTATCCCCCTTTGCTAAGACGTTTGAGTGAACTCTCCCGTCTCCATGGTAATATGCGTGTATCTTTAGAACTCATAGTGCTTATGGAAAAAGATGTAGTATTGGAGAACAGTGAAACGGATACAAAGCAAGAACGTATGTATTTCAAATCCAAAAACCATGACCTATATGATGAGAAAAGAAATGAAGAAATTGTGTGGACTTGTGCTTCAGAATTGATCGATAAAAAAGACGTCTTTGTGGAGAATGGAAGTGGATGGCTCATAGTGGTAATACTTGCGTTTAAAACAAAAATTGGCGAACTAAGATTGTTCGAGAACGCTCGACCACGTGCATACTTGGACATGCCATTCAAGCGTAAAATATTTGGTTACAACAACTTAAAAAATCACAACAATTTTTGCTTTTAGTACTGTGTTACAGCTAGATATTTCTGGGAAAAAAATATGATTAAAAAAGCGCGTGGTGATTTGAGTAGAAAAATGACTAACATGGATGAAATATACGCATCTGTTAGATTTTTCTGGATTATCAAAAGATTTTGTAGACCCTGACAAGGACGTAGTCGTTGTTGAAGTGAAGAATAAAATTTCAGTTAACATTTATACACATAAGAATGAGGATGTATTAGTGATGAGATCCTCCAAGACTGACTTTAAAGATGTTGTAAACCTATTCCTTATACATAAGGAAGTTAAGAACTGTCATACTGGTAAATCCAATACTCTATACCACTATGTCGTTATAACAGACTTGAAACTATTTCTTAAAAGTTAAGGTGTACCTACAGCAAGATCCAAATATTGTGAAATGTGTGTACGTAACTTTAAGAGCAAGCAAGGATTAGAGCAACATGAATGTCAAGCAATAAACCCAACAACAAGCGCAAGCGAAACGAAAAAACACTTTGAATACGAAGTGCCTCCCAAAGGACAGAGGCTAATATTTTATCGACCCAAAATGACTCATTGCTATTCCTACTATCTTGTATATTATTTTGAAGTCTATAGTAAGCCAATCGTTCATGCTGATGATGAATTATCGTCAAAGATGAAAAAATGTAACACTATAAAAAATATGAATACATACCTGCAAGCTATAGTCTTGTTGTTGTTCATAATAGTAGAAAAAGTGTAAAATTGAAACTATAGAATACTACGACAGACCAGAGCCAGTCAAGTATTTCTTCAAGCGAGCATTCCACTGGTCAAAAGAATTATTAGGGCGAATACGTACGAAAAATAATTTTGTACAACCAAATGAAGAGGAGAAGAAACTTCATGCCGAAGCTACACATTGCCAGCATTGCTTTCGTGAATTTACAACCTTTGACAACCAAGAAAAACTGCGAGCAGGACGACAGGATGATGATGATTTTTTTGAAAATTTACTCCAGTATATGGTCATTGGTGACGATAGAGAAATTGTAACTCATTTTGACGACTCAAGTGCACGAATGGATGCTCAACCCATCTTCATTGATTAAAGAAAAGAATACGACGATAGAGATAAAGACAACAATGTAGATAAAGACGAAGGAAGCATCGAAGATTATGATGAATTTTTTTTAGAAAAAGAGCAGCAAGCAGATTCTAAAGATGATGACGATTATGATCGGGAAAGATTTGACGACGACAACGAGGAGGACATATTTGAACCACCTGATTTTGAACCCTCTGGTTATATACCTAAGAAGCCTGTAATTAAATGCTAAAACCATAATCACGACACCGAAAGATATGTATCCAGCCTTTGCCAAGGGTGTATTAACCCTCTACACACAAAGCCTACTTTTTGCCAGTTTTGTTCACCTGGAACCTCTTGTATGTACTGTATTAGCCTAAGTCTCCACATACAAAGATAATAAGTGCGTTCCATAAGATTTTAACAAAAATGGCCATTTTCAGAATTTTACATGGCCGGGCCTAATTAGGCCAGGGCCAATTTTTTCGAAATTGAAATTTTTTTTACAATTTTTCAATCTGGCTCGAAAATCTTTAAAACGTCACGTAGTGACGTTTCCATCACTTTCTAGAAAGTATCATCACTTTCTAGAAGTATTTTTTCAACTGTAGAAATTAGTTCATTTTGTCGCGGGAGGCCGATTTTAAAGACTTTGACAGGCTATATCTCGCTCAGTTTTTGTCCGATCGGAACATAATCGGTGCCATTCGATTAGAAATGGAATTTAAAAAAAAAATCAAATTTGGTTATATTCAGACAAAATTTATCGTTTCCACAGTTAAAGGCCAAAAAGTTGCAAAAAAAATCATTGTACTAGGAAAATGACGATTTTTTATCTCGGGAAGTTATCCGCCGATTTTTATGAAATTCCTTTTAAAAGATGTATCTCGTCGAGACGATCATTTCAGATACAATTTTTGGCAAAGTTGTTTAAAAATTGGCAGTTTTATTAGTAAAAATTAAATGATATACATGGGTATGGGTACTTGGGAACTTGAGGGTTAAATATCGTATTAAATATAAATTTGAATTGCCATGCATATGTCACAATAGCAGTAGGTATGATCATCATTCTCTATTTATTTACGAAGATATACATGTAATTGCCAAGACTGGAGAACAATTTTTACAGATTGAGATTGTTGCTCGAGACTTGGAGATACCACAACTGTATAGAAATATGGTGATCAAGGAAAAAATTCCTCGAAATCTTAGGGTGGAAGTAGAAAGGCAAAGTTGCGTTTATTGGACAGTTGTCAATTCCAGCCCCGCTCTCTCTCCAATCCTATTGACAGTGTTTGTACAGACAATTCTCCGCAACTTGATTTGATGGCTTAAGCTATACACGAGTATATCCTGCCGCATGGACTTAAGGGAGGAACAGCAGCATTCACTCAACAACATTATAAATTGCTGCTGGCTAAACTTTTCTTCTCCTATACATTCCTGAGTTTTTAACGGGGTTTTCAGCCTATTGTGCCCCTCTCTGATTGATCAGCATTCGACAATGACTTGAAGTTTTAGAAATATTCAGACTGATTGGAATAAAATTCAACAAGCATGTACTACATTCAGAATTGAAAACTTTAAGCAATATACAGCTCTGTATACACTACTCGATAGCATACAGCTGGCTGTAGTATAGGAAAATTATGTATGTAATGCTCTTAAGTCATTTGGTATTGACCCTACATACTGTACAACTTCGAGCTCGTTTGCTTGGCAATGCTGCCTGTATACGTCGAAAGAAAAAGTTGAATTTATACGGGATAAAAACATTCTGGATATGGGGAGGAGGGGGATACGTCGTGGCCAGAGCTTTTTTACACGTAAAATAACGACAGCTAATACTCCACGTAATCCATTGGGAGACGACCTTACGAAGCCTGAATCTGTAATTATTTACTTGGATAAAGTATCATTGTATAGCCACGCTATGGAAAGCAACAAGTATCCCCAGTCCAATTTAGAATGAGAAGATCCGAATGAGGTAAAAATTTCGATTAGCTCTCCGCTGAGATGGCTAATCGGGAACGAGACAAGGGCTATATACTGGAAGTTGATTTCAAAATCCCACCCTTTCTTCAAGATGTGACTGAAAGCCTACCCTTGGCTCCACAAAAGAGACACGTAAAGCTTGAAGAATTAGGTCCGAAGCTAATTCTTATGATGGAAAGGCTAGGAGATACTGCTGCTACTCGTACGTATTTATCAAGACCAAAATTTTTATCTAGCTTTTATGAAAAGAAAAATTATGTACTAGACTTTTTTACAAATTTATCCCCAAATGGGTATAGTCTTGAAAGAAATACATTGTGGATTTAGCTTCACTGAACGTGCATTCCTTAAAGCATTTGTCGAGAGTAATACGGAAAAGCAGAAAGTGGCAAAGATAGCGAGCGAAAACGCTCTATTGAAACTGGTCAATAACAGAATTTTTGGATAATTTTTACAATCTAACCAGAATATGCTCGAGGTAAAATTCTCAAGTTCAGCTGAAAATACTAGAAAGTTGTTGAGCCGAGATTATTGTGTAGACTTTGATATACTCAATGAACATGCATGTTGTGTAAGATTAAACGAAAAAAGATTGTAATGAATCGGCCCTTGCAAGTAGGCATGTCTATTTTGGACTTTGCCAAGGAGAAATTCTATCGTGGTGTATATGATCAGCTGAGAAGCATGTTTGGCAGAAATATGTACTCTGTATTTACTGATACAGACTCGACTCTGATGGAAATTCAGGGTGAACCGGAACAGGAAATATGGGAGAAAATTATCCAGCACAAGGATTGGTTTGATTATTTAAAGTTTCTTAAAGATCACGAGATTTTCCGATTGTATGCACATACCAGATTTGAGAGATTTCAATAAGAATTGCAGTGGCAAGGGGAAGATTGAATCTCTAGATGTATCGGAAGCTGTAACAATATCAAAACAATATTCTTTAAAATACCACAACTCTGATAGGGAGAAGGCTACAATGAAAAACAAGGGAATCTTGGCGTCAGCTCTGCGAGCTCATTGTAGTCATGAGGCGTATAGACAAACAGTACTGGATGAGATGATCATGCGTATTAATGTAAACTCTATACAGTCTAATAACCATAAGGTATATAACCAAGTTACAAATAAAACTGCATTTCATAGTCTAGATATTGCAAGAGTGTACCCTAGAATAGATGATTATAATTATAGTCTCCTATTTGGATCTGATAAGTTAGAGTAAAAGTATGAATGTATGTAATGATGAATAATAATTGTAAAACGTATGCATAGATGAATATAATATTGAAAAATAAGAATATAGAAAAATAACATAGAAAAATATTATTGAATGTACGTGTGTAAATGACATTTGGTATACATTGTACAAAGATTTATTGAAATATTATATATATTTACATTGAATCACGATCATGTTCACTCGTTGTTTTCGTCAGTATTTCCAGATGCCAAAACGTCTTGCATAAATGCTGCGTAAAATATTACATATTTACATTACTTTTACATATAAACATACTTGATGGTTGATAAATTACCATAGTTTCACTCAAATGACATACCAATTTCCATCTTTGTAGTCTTTATCGCATGTTCAAACAATTCAATTTTCCTCTTCTTTGCTGCAGGAGAATTTGGTGGAGTCAGAGGAATTTCTTAATAAAATATAGGCTTGAATTCCGTAGTATTTCAATTTCTTTTTCTTCTTCATTTATTTTCTTACGAACTTGTTCGTCCTGAATTTCTCTGTCTTCACTGTCTCCTTTACTTTCATCTTCGCTTTCATCTTCTTCCTCAATTTTGTTTTCACTGTCTAAACTTTTTTCCCCGCTGTCGGCGTCAGTATCGTCACGCCTATAACTGCAGTCGTCCTTGTCGTCGCTACTGTCACTCCAAAAACTACTGCGATCTATAATTTAGAATGTGAGCGAGACTTCTATAAACAAAATGGTCTGTACACAGAGAAAAAAACTTAGAATATTTTCCAATGTTTATTCATAATCTTATGATGCTGCTGTTGTTACTCCAACGCTATCTATGCACATGCTATGCAACGAGCGCCTAATTTACCCGAACAATCTGCGGAAAATTCAAATTTTAGCATCGCGTCGCCGACTTTCTCCCTGACTTGGATTGACATTGCGTGTAGAAATCATAATTCAGTAATTTTATTTAAATACTTGTAAGTGAAATAGTTACGTGGCTCCCCTGTTCTTATAGATAGTCCCTTTGGCTCGGTTTACTCGTAGCAGTTTGTGTGGTGTATCGGACTGCCTGCCTAAGTGAGTATAGTTCGAGTAGATAAATTGTCGTTGTCGTTTGTAATTATGCTGAAATTAATTTAAAATGTATAAAAATGATGTGATACAAAATGAATTGTTAAAAATATGGATACGGTTAGCCATCTTGGTAAAACCTGTTTTTTGGAAATGATAATGGAAAGGAGTCATGTCAAAAATTTCAATTGAGGGGGCGGTTATGGCGAAAGTTTACAAGGACGATTCAAATATAAAGTATTAAGTTTACCACTACAAGTCTTTAGCCTATGACGCGCGTGACGTAAAATTTAATAATTTAATATAATTGCAAAATATGAAGATTTAATTATTAAAGAATGGAATAAATTGAATGAGCTAAATTTTTTAAAATTAATGATTATTTAATGTAATAAATTTAATGAGCTAAATTTTTAAAAAATATTAATTGATAAATGTAATGAGCTAAATTTTTAAAAATTAATAATTAATTAATGTATTAACAAACTTAATAAATTTTAGAAAATACAAAGTTTTCTACCAAGCACTAAGGGCAGAGTTGGCCATATGCACACGAAAGTCTTTATGAGTGACAACGAACCTGCATTCTGGAACGCATGGGTTAAAGTTTTGTGCACACGTCGATAGACCGAAGAAGTTACTCTGCATGTGGCATGTACTAAGGGCTTGGCATAGAAGGATTTCTAAGGTAAATGGTGGCGTGGAAAAATTTGAAGGTTTCCACAAATTGCATGCAATCATGAAAGAAACAAGTGAACCTAATTTTGAACCTGCTTTCATGAACTTACTTCAAGAGGTTCAGGGTCATGCTGTTTACGGTGAAATCCATGAATACCTTCAGACCTACTGGGAGAGTCGATCCGAGGGGCTGTGCTTTAGACTGCACGCTGGAGTGAATACGAACATGAGTTTGGAAAATATGCATGAGCACATCAAACACAGATTTCTAAAAAGAAAAAGCGTCAAGAGATTGGATATTGAATTCATAGTGTTTTGGAGTTCTTGCATTCCCGACAACATAAGCGCGTTGTTATCCAACATCGAGGGAAACGGACAACAAAGGACCACGCACTTCGGAGAGCGCACAAGAGTAGTGCCGGCGATGTTACAACATCAATTATTTCTTTAGATCAAGAATGGATTGTTCCTTCATTTAGAGATGCTTCTGAGCGATACAGTATTAAACGAAGCATAGAAAATTGTGGATGTGATACACGATGCCGACAATGTGCTACATGTATTCATGCCTTAACATGTGCTTGTTATGAGAACAGTATACGTAGCAACATGTGTAAGCACATTCACCTTCTGTGCTGATATTTATCTCAAGATGCTAAGACCGGTTGTGACGACAAAAGGTGACGACGATGGGTTGATGATTGACATAGACACGTTCCGTGAGACCAGACAGAAGGAGATTGCAAATCATCTTCAAAATCTACATGCGATGGATCCATGTCCTCATAATCTAGGCAAAGTCAAAGATTTGATGAAGTTAGCATTGGAAATAGCTATTAAGCAAAACAAAGTAGACATGCTTGAGCATAAAATTCAGGAAGCAATAACAACAATTCTCGAAGATGCTCCTATGGCGTCATTTTATCAACACCTGGGCCAAGTCATGCATCTACTGACAAAATTGAACATCAGCTTCGTTCCTTTCAAAAGAAACAAAAGCAAAATCCTCAAAATGTACGACCTGCCCGCGTACATTATGAAGGCAATTCTACAGCCAAGACTTTTACCCGGCGAAGACTTGTCTGTGGAATTATTGGATTCAGATGTTGGGGCTTTCGAAGAAGTCGGAGTTGATAGCTCATAATGGAGCCTGCGTTTCTCAAAAATTTGTTTATATAATACTTGCACTTTTGTTAATAATTATTAAACAATTTTATGTTCTTAATTCCTTGTTCCAATCTTAACAATAATTGTCGCCTTTGATAATATTTTAAATTACATGTTTGTATTGCGCATGTTTATCTCCTGCTACTTCATACCCTCAAAATAACTTTGCTATATTTTGGGACCTAGTGCATTTGACAAATATTGTAGTTCCGTAGTTTACTTCTAATTAGTAGAATAAATCATTTGAATACGTCAGCTTCACAAAAATCATGCTTTTGAAATTAATGTGAATGTTTTACTACACCATGCGGTACTTTTCCTTTGTAATTAGATTTAATTATATGTGGAGTTATTACGATCGATTTTACTATAAGCCCTTACAATAGTTTCAATTAT
>JAQGAK010003512.1:0-14914 GCA_034696945.1 Lipothrix lubbocki
GGTACTTGTCATCTGTTAGAATCTATTTAGTATTTTGTATTTGAGAAAAAAAATATGAGTATTTTCCACATCTCTGCCCTTTTATATGTAGCTCCTGTAATTATGTATTTATGTTGGCATAAATCTTATATTAAAATTATCAAAATATGATTCTTAAAATTAAAATACTTCAGTATAATTCACTTTAAAATCAATTATTTAAAATTTAATGTGTCTAAAAATAATAATTAATAACTAAAAATATTTTTTTCGAGAAATAATTAATTTCCTCAAATAATTCCTTTTACAAGAATTTAATTTATTAAGAAGCTATAATTTTATTTTCGTATTTTCAAGTATTTTTGTTTCCTATTTTCAAGTAGTTTCGTTTCGTATTTTCAAGTATTTTTGTTCCTTATTTCAGTTCTTTGGCGTAGGAGGTGGGATTCAGCACAGCTTCAATAGTCATTATGCTGACCTGGCTGGCACTCCTCGACCGGACTCCATGCAGCCGATTTTCGGCTCCTTGTTTGGCCTCATGGCGGCCATTTTAATTGTTGGAGGATCTTCTGGTTAGCACACGCAAAAAAAAAGATTATTATTTTAATACATTCATTAAAATTAAAGATTTGTTATTTTTTATGAATAAAATCCGCATGAAATTTATAGACGTGGATATAGATATCAAAATGTTATTTAAATTAAAGAATATTTATTTATTTAGGTATTAATAATGCATAATTATTAATTAACTACTTAATAATAATTAATATTTAGCTGTTTAAATTACAGAAATTATTTATTAGGAGATTATATACGGGAGATTAAATTAGTTTATTTATTTATTGAATTTTAATTGCAGGAGGACACATCAATCCCGCGGTGACCCTTGGCCTCTGCATTACTGGAAACTGCAGCTGGATCAAGTTGCCCCTGTTTTGGGTTGCGCAATTCCTTGGTGCTTACATTGGATGTGGCTTGGCTTGTGCAAATTATGCTTGTATGTCATATATTACTTCTTTCATTGACTTAATTTTTTTTTTAAATATTTATATTTTAATTTTAAAAAAATATATAACAAATATATAAAAATTATTTTTTGTGCTATTCAAAATTGCGTAATTATAGGGATTGCTATCCGAGCGGGTCTACCGGTAAGGGAAGTTCTTGATCCAAATGCCATCGCCCCAGTCCTCGAAACTCCACTCGGCAGTGCTTTCTTAGATCAGGTAATAATTTATTTTATATAATTTTTTTTTAAATTTATTTAATTTTTTAAAAAATTTATATCATTTTTTTTAAAATTTATATCATTTTTTAAAAAATTTATATCATTTTTTAAAAAATTTATATCATTTTTTAAAAAATTTATATCAGTTTTTATACGTTTATTTACCTTTATCATATTTATTTATTAATAATACCTGAATTTTTTACGAAGCCCATAGGTATATGTATGTAACTATAGGTATTAGTCATTTTTCGAAATAAATGGATACGTGGTTAACAACATAATTCATATATGGTAATTCATTATCTATGGTTCTATCATTGCCCCATTAGGGGCCATTCAAGAATTACGTTCCATGAAAACTGTGGATTTGACGGTATTTTTATTCTTGGATGGCCCAGCACACCAATTATTTATATTCTACCGTATACTTAGCGTTCATGATTAATTTATTTTAATTTATGATTAAATTCAATCATCAGATCCTGGGCACCAGCATTCTCGTCATGCTCATCGTCGCCTGCTGCGACCAAAGGAACATGCAAGTGCCCAAAGCCCTCATCGGCTTCTTCATTTGCCTCACGATCTGTGCTCTGGCCATGTGCTTCGGCGTCAATGCCGGAGCTGTGCTAAATCCCGCCAGAGATTTCGGTGCTCGGATTATGGCCCTCACTATTGGATACACTGCTGATGATATTATGATTGTGTAATTTATATTTGGCATTTCTTTTTTCCATTTTTAAGCTACTTTTCCTTATTTTTAAATTATTTTTTTATTTTGTAAACGTATATTTAACGTGTTACGTAATATTTAGATTTTTAATTTAACAATTTTCTTTGGAATTTAATTTATTTTAATTGCCTTTAGATTTTTATTTATTTTTGGGTTTTAAATTTTTTTTATTAATCTGATGAATTTAAAAACATTTTAAATTTGACAAAGTTTATGTAAATATTCAGATCAATTTTAGATTAAATAAATTTTCTATGACGTCACTTTTTCAGCAAGGTGCCAAATAGCGGTGGAACCGGGTTCGTGGATAGACAATGGTGGACGGTTGGCTTCTTCGGCCCTCTGATTGGCGGAGCCCTTGGCGCCCTCCTGTATGTCCTTTTGATTGGAGCCCATTTGAAGGATGAGAACGAGAAGGAGGAGCAGCTGGTCCAGGACAGTCATCCGGAAGACTGGAGATCCACCAGATTCATGTCCAGTAAATCCGGACAGCAACAGAATGCGTACAGCCCACCGCCCCCACCCCCACCACAACAGCAACAACACAATCCTCACGCACATCAATATAGTGGGGGCAGTAACAATTACGGATATGGCGGTGGGCCTGGTCAGAACACGGGATACATGAGAGGTGAATCCAAATAATAATATTTGTTTTTGATTATTATTATTTATTAATGTGAAATCATCGTTCACACGTGTTTCACATTGTATATACATTTACTTGATTTTCCAGATTAATTAATTTCCTATTTATTTACTAATAACCCAATAAAATGGATTTACTTTACCTGCCGGTTTTTAATTAATTTAATTCAAATTATTGAATTTATTTTTGAAATTTAATAATAATTTAGACATTTTTGCAAAAATTCTAAATTTCCGTGTTTATTTACTCGTACAGAGGACATGCGTAACCGTGGAGGATACTAAAATTTTAACGATGGCCACGAATATCCCTTTTAAAGGGATAAACCCTGCCAAACATACATATATACAAACTTTTATGTAATTTAATATTTTTACCTTCCTAAACAAGAACAACAAACTAAAACAACAAAATGAAACAATTATAATTTATGTATTTATATTTTTAAACCTATCACAATATTTACCACTAAAGTAAAATTAATTTTTCAAAAACATTCACAGTATTTCAAAAATTTCAACTATTTTCATATCACTTATATGGAACAAATTATTTAATGTTTAAACAAATTTGTAAATAATTCCAATAAAAATGATTATCTACAAGATGCGAAAATTATTTTTTGTATAGAAAAAAATGGAATAAAAAGCTTATTGCGAATAAAAAATAATTTAGTGCAAATAACAAATACATTTTATTACTCATTTCATACATTGGAGTGAATGAGTATTAATCCAATCGGCATTCCGGTGTAACATGTAACATTAGTCATAAAAATACGAAAGAATTGTTTATTATTCTGATTAATTACAAACTTAATTGTGTATAGCTTCCTGCATTACGTATTTGTCATGATAAAACCCGTTTTTTTGTCGTACGTTTAAAGGAGCACGCGTCAATGCAGGATTTGATATGAATAAATAAATTGTATAACGGGAAGATTAAATAAATAATAAGATAAAATGCAATAATTCCGCTGAGGTATTTCATTTTATGTAGACGCGACTTGAGGATGTGATTACCTGATTAGACATGGAGTTGATAAAATACCTCGATATTAAGTAATTTGAGTAGATAAAATACATTTATCATGCATATCGCATATATGAAATCTGGAAGCATGTGTCCTGGAAATCGCAAAAGGCGCCAGGAAGATGAGTACAATACGTAGTAGTAATGAACTTATTTGAATGGGATTGTCAAGCCTATGAATACACTGCTGTTGAAATTCCTGGCATTGCAAAATCAATGAAGAACATCCACGCTTCGCCCCGATTAACGCGCTTTCTTTAAAATATAATCACGAAGGAGTCGCTCGCCGCTCTAGGAAAGTCTTAAATGCACTTTTTTACAATCTTTTTTGTACTATCCACATGATTTAAAAAATATCACACAAATCTATTTTTCAAATTAAACGTCGTTTGCAAACGTAGGTAACTGTCCCCGAAATTCTTCAATGTCTGTTCATTCCGGTTTCATTTTTTAAAGTAAAAACTAATGCGATGGTCATTTGATTAAAACCTCAAACCTGTGACTGTGTAGTCTGTTTAAAAAATATCTGGACTAGCCGCTGTTTGGAAATTTATTATTGATCCCAGAATAAAGTTTAAAACTGTTGTAGCCCCTTCATTAGACTTGTTGCAGAATTAAATAAAGCGGTAATAACTATTTTCAAAAATCCAAAAGCATAGTTAAATTCAACAGTATATACGTATATATACACTATTTTTAATGGGTAGAATGAGAGAAAATGTGTAATAATAACATTAATAATTATGTAGTAAAACTAAAATAAATCTACCATGTATAATTGATTGATGTTAACATTCGTTTTGATGAACAATTTAAAATTCAATAGCATTCAAAACAACTGTTCAATATAAATTGACTGAATCACATTTTCAAAATTTAATAGTTAAATGACATCAACCACCAGAGTTAATCAATCAATATATAAAGAACATGGTACATTTGAGCAAGATTAATGATAATTGGAAATGTACATCATGTTACTATTGAATACATATTTGTGTTACATGATGAATGTATGATAACTTGGACCTGGACAGTGGCATATAGTCTTAAACATCTCAAGAGACTGACTTTTTATACTTGTTGAAAGTATGTGTCCGAGGATTGAAGAAATTATACTTGAGCTTCGAAAATCTCTTCGTGGTTGCGATATCACCATATATTGGCAACGACTTATTTGTTAACTTTTTTGTTAGCGAATTAACAACTTACACAGCAGTTATATCAACGTTAAACTAAATCCTTAACCAAGAACATTTTTGTACATTAAAAGATATTTTATAAACGGCCCCGGAAAAAATTTTTACGATCAATATAGTACAAGCCTTAAAAATGTGAGATTTGACATGGTATTTTATTCGCATCATGTTTGTAAACATATTATAATGATTTTTGTGTGTTTCACTCGCTTGGCTTGTGAGTTTATGTAATTATGAATTTGAGATGGAGATAGAAAGTGATAATAATAATGATAGTAACAAACGTTTTTACTTGTCCAACACTATTCTTTTTTATTCCTTCAATCCCTCCGTTCAACTGACTTCTTCCAACTTCTTGCTTGTCGTTCATCTTATTGTTTATTATTATCATCTTCATAACTATAATAATTCTAATGCTTTTACATACACTTTAACCAAAACTGCATATTCATCACATTACTCATTATTCATTCTCTTTGCTCAATCCAATTCTATTTTCACATAGTTTTTAACTTAATCAAGGCAATTAAATTGCCATCAAGGATAATTCCTTGACATTCCCTCTCCTAGGACATTTTTGTCCTCAACAATAAAAATTGAAAAGATGAAATTTTGCTTTTACTTAAAACTAAATTCTGCCCATATATTTACATGTATGTACTTACATTTTACCTAAATATAGTTTAGTGTTAATCCTTGACATTGGCGGTGGTTATGACCCAACCGCATGTTAACAAATCGTCTGAAAATCGTTCGCAAGTTCCACGTCACCGCTTGTATTTAACAAATTTTCTGACGCTTCAACTCACTCTTCTCTATATAACTAAAGTTTAAAATTTATATTTAGCAAATTTTGTCAAAATTTATTAAGAAATTTTCTCAGATTATTTATAATAATCCCACTCCCTTTTCTGGAAATCAGGACTGCCCTCAGGACTAGAAAGGTAAATGCTTTTTATAAAAATTAAATTATACCATAAAATTATGAATTATATAAACTTTGTAATAAATGGAAAAATACATAGTGCCCTCATGTTTATCATTATAATGGTGGAGGTGCGGGGTTCCTTGACAATATATCTAAACTTCAACAACGAATAAACTACTTAATCTTACTAAACCCCGAAATATAAAAACATGCAGTATAATGTCGACAGGATTCGATTGAAACTGGTTCTACAGCATTTAGTTTAACACAGTAAATGTAACACAGTAACACAGGTCATGTAATAAACAATCGAAACAACTTCAGCCGTTCAGGTCTCAATCTTCGAATCCATGGAACCCTTGTCCGAGACATTTGATTTTCCCATTTAAATAATGGATATTGTAGCCAAAATTATTTTGTATGTAAATGGGTCTACTAGGATGCACACTATCTGTTTTTGGTGTTTTTGAAGAAATATACAATTTTGGGTTTTCGACTTTCAGCTTATAAGTCTGAACTTACTGAATAACTTTCATGTTTCAATTTTAATTGATGTTACATTCTATTACAATACCCTCTCGATTCCCGATAACTAGACCGCTTTAAACTACTAAAAGTCGTTTCTTATAAAGGTTCTCTTATTAGAGGGCGTTTAGGAATACAAGTAGGTATGATATGTTGCGCACTGTCCCAAAGGAACTCTTACAGCGAGAGTCAGTAGTATGTGTACAGCATGCAGAATTTCGTAAAGCTTTGAAAACTTTGTGAGGAGCTAGGAAACTAAAAACCTTGGAAAATATTAAGGACGGACGGGCAGACGTACCGTACAGGTATCCACATCATGTCAATAGGGTTTGCTACGCGATCCTGTAAATTAGATATTAATTTTTAATGTTAACATATAGGAAATGCCAGTAACATATTAACAACTAGCACCTTTAATCAAGCAATACTGCGAATTTGCAAAACGGAACATTTTTTGTTCTCAAGTGGAAAACGTATGTAAGTATACACTATACAGTATGTATTGCACATATTTACTTTGAACTTCATCAAAGCCTTTGACATCATAATCGAGTGCAGAATACATATTTAATTATTAATTTATCTGGCAGAAGTCACCTTCAAGTTTATCAAGAGGTGAATGATGTTACACACAAAGGCACCACTCTAATCCTCTTTCAGATAGCAGATTATCATCCCTCGATGAGTTATTACTTTGCTCTTCAGCGATGAGCTTTTAAGCCTCAAATATTTTGAACTTGACATTTTTATCACTTTGCCGCTGCAGGCTTCGCTATACAATACAATACACCTTTTCTAAATCGATTTTTTGGTATCACGGAACATCCACAAGCTTCATTCCGACAATTATTTAATACGTTATATTCATTTAATATGTAACACTTTTTATCATATTAAATCCGTGATATATGAACGACCCTTATGGCTTGCACATTTTTGGGTTGGGGCATTTAAACGCAGTTTAGACGCAAAAATAGTGCTAAATAGCGAAACTGCGATGTTCCTGATTTGTTATGCTAATAATAAAATTGACGAATAACATTAATAAAATTATCGGAAAAAATTCAACTTGCTGTTATATCAATTGCTATTATTTCTTAAAAATAGCTCAAATTTTAAATCATCTAAAAAATTAATATACCTAATACAAATTAAGAACTAAATCGAATTTTACCCAACATAACATTTAAAAAATAAAATAACGGGCATTTTTCCATTTTAGTTCACAATACTATAGCAATGCAATTGGGTAGGAGAAATGTGAGCGGGGAGCAGACTTGCCATTAGAATTTGCTGCTTTAGATCTAGCTCAAGCAGCAGAGCCGGTCGATTCCCATTGTGCAAAAAGTCGCAGAGTGCCCCAAAAGCAGCGTTGAATACAAATGCACATGTTTAAGCGTAAGTGCTTGCTACCTGACAATTGTAAGTACAATATAAATTACAAATAATGTTACATAGCGGCAATTAGCATTTGTTAAATCTATTTATTTAAACTCGAGAGCATCTGCTCAAGCTCAAGTGTATGTATATATTAATTAAAAATTGCGATCAAAAGAGAAGATTGATTAAAGTAAGATAAATAAACGTGTAATAACTCCTAATACCTGTGCTTATACCTGATTAAATAATAATAGTTCTCATATAATTATGTATGAGCAGTAAGGAATTTTGCATTCATAAAATTCTTGGTCTATATAATTACATAAATTATTAATAGGAGCACAGAGGGAAATACTATATAAAAATAATTAGTAACGTGCTATGCATATAATGAGATGTATCCTGGTATCCTGGATGATATTGTGAATCACGTTTATGATCCTGAGCGTAAATTACGGCAGATAAGGGAATCATAATGACCATGCTCCCGTCAGGAAAAAGATTAGCAAAAACGTTTATGTTAGCACTTAATATTATTACTACATATATTATTAGCACAAGATAAGGATTTAAAACCTCGGTCAAGATTTTATCGCCTGTTCTCTTCGTTGGATATTAACTTTCCTTCGGCACATTTCTCCCAAAGAGTTTACTCCTGTGGGATCTCCGGGATTCTGTAAAGTGATTAGTCATCAGTGTGTTCTTCCGAATTCAGGTAAATTTTCATGATTATTTTAGATTTTATTCATTTTTATTATTTATATCTAATTATTCTAGAAATTCACATTTGGACATACATTTATTTATTTAATTAATCTATAAAAATATTGAAATTCCCGGAGAAACTTTTGCGCGCAATTTTTTTAATAATCAATAAATAAATAAAATTCTATATTAAAGAAGTTTTTTTGTACATTTCTACAATTTAAAAACATTATCCAAAAAAGAAAATAAATGCAGAAATAAACTGCTGTCACTTTGCATTATAAACTAAATTCTCTAATTTATTCCACTTGATGTTCGTGATCTGTTAAGTATTATTAATGTTTCCGTCACAGTTGAATTGAAAGTTAAAAGTTTGAAAAGTGAGGACGACGGCTCTTGAAATGTCATTAAGCTGAAATAAATTATTCATTGACGTGAAATTTCTATTCTAAATTGCCTACATCTAAAATTTAAATTTCAAAAAGATAAATTCGTATGCAGAAATTCCAGGATGGCGAATAGAAATAACAATCAAGGTGTCACTCCATTTATGGAAGTAGCCCGGCGAAGCCTGCGGATCCGGAACGAATGGGTCACGGAAGGTGTAGCAGAGATCCTTGGCACGACGATTCTTATGGTAAGTTTAACATTAAAGTGGCACGTTTATAGAAAAATGCGAATTTTCAAAAACAAAAATTTTTGTTGCATCGACGATCGAGATTAAATTCCTTTGAGGGTCCTCAACAGTAACAGAAAAATTGGATTTACAAAATAAACAAAATAAATCCCCTGCTATTCCAAAAAACAATTTCTGTCACATTTCGTAAATCAAAAAGAGAAACAAAGGGAAAAATAAATAACGACAACGTGTGTGTGAAATCCTTTGCAAAAATCCAGATATTGCAAATAAGACAATTTAAGTACTTTAAACCCTGAAAAAAAAGTAAATTCAAGCCTCCTGTGGAGATTCCATAGGAAAATCTTTTCTCTTCTGCGTAGAAGCTTTAGTAGTTATAGTTTTTTTTGTGTTGCTTTTTCCCGTCCAAAATTGTTGTTTCTGTTGTCATCTCCCGGACCAGCAGCAACGATATTCCACACTTGGAAATCCTTAGAGAGAGACATATAAATCCAATGTAAATATGTGGTGAAATAGCGAAACGTGTGACAACAACAAATATAATCCGATGGATTTTTAGAGAGCCGCGTATACACAATTAAGGTTGTTACGTTCAGTTGCGACGACGACGACCGTAAGAGATAAAAACAAGATAAAAGATATTTATCTTTGGTGAAATATCAAAAGGTACTAATTTTCTGTGTTGGTGGTATAGAAATTAGTACTTTGGGATCCTCCGCGGACGTTATGTGAAATTATATATAGTAAATCAATGATGTATTAAAATATAGAGATATTAAGAATATTACGGGTGAAGTATCAAAAGGTGTTAATTTATGTGTTGGAGGTATAGAAATTAGTACTTTGGGATCCTTCGCCGACGTTATGTGAAATTATAGGGAAAATCAATGTTAAATAATTATTACATAATTATTATAGAGATATTATGAATATTACGGGCGAAGTATCAAAAGGTGCTAATTTCTGTGTTGGAGGTATAGAAATTGGTACTTTGGGATCTTTATTCGATGATATTTTCCTAGGGAAAATTTTTTTGCAATATATTTAACACTAAAGGACCATATCATTAAAATATCTCCCCATGACTTCCCCTGATTATTTTCATCAAAAACGTAAAAAGCTGATCAGGCGCTGACTATTATTGAAATACTTTTGATTACGTTAATGCACTTGTTCTGTTCCTTGTCAATGTTTAGTCTATTAATTGATTTTGTTTCCCTCGCGATAAACTTTCCACCGGTCCTCCTGACACTTCCCACGTCTATTTAGCACGTATGTATGTTTTAGTCTAGACGTAAAGCGTACTTATGCACATTTCCCGAAGCTGGTTTTGTTTACAAAATTGGTATTCAAAGCGCTCTTCTTTGGCAGTCCGAACAGTTTTTTTTTTGTTTTGTTTCGTTAAATAAACCTGTAGAATTGCCTGTATTTTATTTTGTAAAACAAAAGTTTTGTTTTAGGCTAAGTTTTTTCTATGCAGTTTTGGTTTTCAGTTCAGATTCTGCTAAAATGAAAAGTTTTTTTCCCTATGGTCTAGACATGCTGAAATAGTTTATCAATAATTCAGTGTAGACACAAGGATTCAATTAATTATGTAATATGTTGAACTTTCCAAACGTTTTCCAGTTTTTAGATGTTTTCCTCGAAATTATTACAATTTTTACAGGATTTTCCCGAACATTTCCCAATTTTAAGTTCATGTACCCAAACATTTTCTAGAACTGGATGATAAACTTTTTCTTGTTTTCACGTGATTTTCTCTTCCAGTCTTAACAGGATGTGCCCAACATTTTCTAGTTTTCACATGATTTTCCGGACATAATTTTAATTTTCACATGATTTTCTTGAACATTTTCCAGTTTTCACACGATTTTCCGGACATTATTCTAATTTTCACATGATTTTCTTGAACATTTTCCAGTTTTCACACGATTTTCCGGACATTATTCTAATTTTCGCATGATTTTCTTGGACATTTTTTAGTTTTCCCATGATTTTCTGGACATTATTCTAATTTTCAATTTTCCTGAACATTTTCTAATTTTCACATGATGCACCCAAATATTATTTAATTTTAACATGTTTAAATTTTACGTGATTTTCCTATTTTAACATGATTTCCTCGAACATTTACCATTTTTCCCTTGATTTTTCTAAACATTTGTGCACGATTTTCTAATTTTCACATGATTTTCCTAAATATTTCTACACAATTTTCCAATTTTAACGTAATTTTCCTAAATATTTTTGCACAATTTTTCAATGTTGACTAGATTTTCTTGAACATTTTTACATGACGTTTCAATTTTCCCATGATTTCCTGGAACATTTTTCAATTTGTACATTATTTTCCTAAAATGCTTTCCTTATTTTCGTATAGAGCTTTCAATTTTCCAATTGTTTTCGATTATATTTTAAAACTTTCAAATAATCTCAATTGTTTTACAATTTCAACTACAGTTAGTAATGTAATTTAAGTATTTCTTTTAAATTACCGCCGCAATATTTTTATATACGTTTTCCAATTTCCCCTACATTTTTCGAAACAATTTCAGATTTCTCTTCAAGAAATCTATGAAATCGATACTTTGACAGTCAGGTCTAATTTGGAAAAGCAAAACTTTGGACCACCTGTAGTCGCGAATATGTCCTGGAGGGAAGATTAATGATGAGATTCGGGTAATTAATGAGGTTTTCTTTCCCACACACAGTTTTTCGTCTGTGGCTGTGAGATGCTGGCTGTTATTGTGGAGAATGATACCAAAGTCAAGAACGACTCCATGCAGCCGATTTTAGGACAAATGTTCGGCCTCCTGGCAGCGATTCTGATTACGGGGGGAGCCTCCGGTAAATATTTATTGCCCGGGACACGGGCATTTTAAAAGTATTTTGTACATAAATATCGATGCAACTCTTTCACTATGCGGGATGGACTTCCAAGCTGAAGGATTAATTTGTCTAGAAAATAACAAAAATACATGTTGGAGTCCCATTAAAAAGACTATCCGATTCAATTCCATCTAAAACGGTTTTAATTAATGACCATTTCGCAACACACACTTATGTATATTTATTTGAATTTATGCACAGGGGCCCATTTCAATCCAGCAGTTACATTAGGACTTGCCATTGCCGGGCAATTCAAATGGGCAAAATTCCCTTGGTACTTTATCTGCCAAATGTTTGGCGGCTGGGCCGGAGCAGGCTTAGCTGCTGCTGTTTATGCTTGTGAGTTTTTTGTTTTTATTTTTGTATTAATTTTTGTATTATTTTTTGTATTACTTTTTGTATTAATTTTAGTATTAATTATTGTATTAATTTTTGTATTAATTTTTGTATTAATTTTTGTATTAATTATTGTATTAATTTTTGTATTAATTTTTGTATTTTTTTTGTATTCCACTTAGTATTTTGTTTTGTATGTTGTTTTGTATTTATCCCATAAATTTTTCGCGACGAAACTTTTCTCCATGCAAAGTGAAATCCATGAACAGCGCATCTATAGAAACCCTGGAATAAAGCTTTCCCCAGAAATTCTGGTTACGTTTGAGAAAGTTGAAAAGGAAGAAACCTCAAAAGTGAAAGATGAGGAAAGCATGGAAGCAAGACTCAATTCGAAAAGTTGTGCAACAAACATACGTGATGGCCAAACTGGTGAAGAAAACGTCTCAAGTGCCTCGATGCTCATTTCCCAACTGAACGGAACCCAGACATTTTTCCACAACTGGGAAAAAGTATAGGGAAAGTAGGAAAAATTTCGAGCTCCACCAAATACCTTTCTTCCTTTTTCCCCATGGATACCATAGGACTGCATCTTTGTATAGAACGTGGAATTACTTTGAGTAAATCTATCAAAGTGAACTTGAGAATAAGATCAGACTTGAATTGCCAGGAGTTTTTTTTAGGAAAGTATAAAAAAGTCGAATTTTTTCCCCTACGAAAATCCTGTCGCTGTGGTACTAATAGGAATCTTGGTCCTTGTCACTTTTCGGAATTCTCCCGTGGACTTCCAGTCCCTTATGATATTGCTTTTTACGGGGAAAATAGTTGGAGCTCGCCCGGGCTCTCGTTACTCTTTTTCTTGTTATTTTGTGCAAGTTGCTAAGGGTTTCATATTACAAGTAAATATGTTTTCTACAACTTTCTCACAGATTTGTTTCTCTTTTTTTGTTCTATTTTCTTCATTTTTTTGTTTCTTTTTTGTTCGATTTTCTCTTATTTTTTTTATTTCTTCTACTTTTAGTATTGTTTTAAAATTTTTGTTAAAGTTGTTTGTGTTTGCTCTTGAATTTTATTGAAGTTTTTTGTATATTTTTCAATTCTTGTATTACTTTGAATTGTTGTATATTTTTCAATTCTTGTATTACTTTGAATTGTTGTATTATTTTAATTTTTTGTATTATTTTGAATTTTTGTATTATTTTGAATTTTTGTATTATTTTGAATTTTTGTATTATTTTGAATTTTTGTATTTTTAATGTTTTTAATTTTTCCAGTTTTTAAAATTTTTTTGTATTTTTTGTATTTTTTAAACATACTGCTGCAATTGTTAGGTAAGCAAAGGGAAAGGCCGATCGGGATAAAAATCAACTTTGAATGGAGAAAGAGCTATCAAACTCCGAAGAAAACATGTCGCCCTGATTGAATTTCTCCCCGAGCTCCTTCTCGTTGTAATCCCCAGACCGTGGTTCTATAAATTATATTGTACTTTTCCCTATTTTGAATAAAGATCATCCGAAAGGTATTTTGCGTATGTAAATCCTTAAATATTGGAGTTTGTATTTTTCCCATTTAATCCTTATACAATAGGCGAAAGTTCCGAAAATACCAAATTCTATCCTCCCAATGCTGATTTTCGCACTTTATGATTTTTAGGCTGCGATTCCTTATATATTGGAAATTATATATGCAAAGCATTTTTTCCCTAAATATGTAATCCTCCGTATACGCAAATTATATATGATTATATGTATATACCAAATATTATTATATATTCGAACACACTTGCCCTACTGTGTATATTTTATATTGGAAATTATATTACGCGCGTCCTCAAAAGCTTTTCCTAGCCCTTCCATGTGCCTTTAAAGGATTATGGGAAATTTGATCCAATATTTTTTACATGTCGAGCGTAACCAATTTGGGACCTCGGGACCGGATTATACTTTATATATAATACTATTACATTTGTAGGTTGGCAGTGGATTTTGGTTTTCAACAGAATTTGTTAAAGTAATAATATAATGTTATGTTATAACTAACGATGTTTGTAAAATCTTTTCAGAATTCAATTTTTAGTATGCATTTTACAATGGAGCAGATCCTATTTACATGAGATTATGCCTAATGTACATACACATTAAGAAATTGCTATGGTAAAAGGTTGTTCTTATGAAAAATGAATTGAAAACTATACAAATCATAATCGAAAAAACGATTTTAAATAAAGTTATAAACTATTACAAAAATAAATGCCAAAATTGATACAAACATTGATACAAAAATTGATACAAAACTTGATACAAAACTTGATACAAACATTGATAAAAAACTTGATACAAAAATTGATACAAACATTGATAAAAAACTTGATACAAAAATTGATACAAACATTGATACAAAAATTGATACAAAAATTGATACAAACATTGATACAAAACTTGATACAAACATTGATACAAAACTTGATACAAAAATTGATACAAAAATTGATACAAAAATTGATACAAAACTTGGTACAAAAATTGATACCAAAATTGATACAAAAATTGATACAAAATTGATACAAAAATTGATACAAAAACTGATACAAAATTGATACAAAAATTGATACAAAAACTGATACAAACATTGATAAAAAACTTGATACAAAAATTGATACAAACATTGATACAAAAATTGATACAAAAATTGATA
>JAQGAK010003513.1:0-14895 GCA_034696945.1 Lipothrix lubbocki
TATTTTATTTGCTGCAAGTTTATTTTATTTGCTGCAAGTTTATTTTATTTGCTGCAAGTTTATTTTATTTGCTGCTATTTCTGTTTAAATTTGCTGCCAAAATACCTAAATTTGCTGCAAGGTTAAATGGGTGCCAATCCTTTATATGGAGTGCTATAACCATATGATAAGTGTTCGGCGGGTCCGGCAGTGCTACTATAAGGAGAACCTCCATAACCTCTATTTTGGTACAAGCGCGATTAAAAAATGAATTATTGTACTCTAGTTTAGAATAGCTGAACAACTCAAATCCAAACTCGCTCTAATCCATTTGTGTCCATGGCAATATATAAGAAATACATGTTGTATCCGTTCAGCATGTCATACGCATGTGAGATATAGGATTATTTGAACCGTTGTAGAATCCAAAGGACAAAAACGTTACACGTCAAATTTGGTAGAAGTAATATAGGATCCATTATGATGCCTTGTGCAAATTTGCAGAAACATCTGTGGCGGGGATTGCGAGAAAATATTCCCAATGTTAACAAACGGTAGTCAAGTGTCCATTTAGCTAGCAACTAGCCAAAAAAAATTGTTGACTTATTCGATCTAAATGAAAACTGCCAAGGCTATTAGGTTCAAAAAAATTAGGAAGGTGTCCGAGTGAATGCTTTTTAGAGCATACGGAATATTTAAAAAGATGAAAAATTCAAAATATCGGTCAACAGACTAGAAAGCATCTTCACAAAAATCAAAACAAATAACGTGTTTATTGGACAATTTGATTGCTTGCAAACAAAGCATGAATGCACACTTCATACAGAATTTCATATCCTATAGTTTTTGAGGTTACAACTACATACTGGTTTTCAAAACAAAGACAACTTGTGTAGTGTGAATTTTACGGAATTTGCATACCTTTTTCATGTCTTTGTCTTCGGTCATATTATGTTTCATGTCATTTACAGCGGATGGTTTTTGTTTTTTAGTCAGCTCTAGTTTGAGAAGTGTGGGTGGACACCAGTAAGCTTGCTAAATGATGAATAACGAAATGTAAATAAATGATAGTTGAATCCCGCTCAAAAAGTCTAAACGATCCGACCATAATTCCAAAAGGTGGAATGGCATTTATCCGTTTGGACAGTTCTAATCTGTGAGGTTTATCGGTGCAGTGACAAACTGCGAGATGCAGGGATTTTTTAATGGATTTAGTCATTTCCGGGATTCGAAAAGTTTTTTCGTAAAAAAAACTAAAAACTATGGCGGTGTCTAGGAAGACAATGCAGGATACAATTCTTGTGAATGGAAAGGACACAAAATAGCGTATGCCACCGTATCCTCCAAATATCCCGCAGGCGATGCACATCAGCTTGAATACAAAGATGTTTGATCCATTGCTCTGGTTGAAAAACTTGACAAATAGCTGCATTTCTTGTACACTCTGTATTACCAACTCAGTTTTTAGTGGCGCCATCGTGTTCCTGTTAAAAAACGCAAATAAAGTCACTCTATCCGTGGTTCATTTTATTCAGTAATTATTCAGGGACTCACTCTGGGTTTGTCAATTCCGTCAAAACAATGTTTTCAGTTCCTTGGAGACACGAGCAGATCATTTCAAAGACGTTGGAGTGTATCGACAAGACGAGACACCCCGCCGCAAATAAAGTTGCGGAAAAAATAATATCCAGGAGACACAGAGGAAGAATAAGGAGGAGGTTGCGGGATGTGCTCGAAAATAAGGACAATAACGCGTAGGGCGCGGAGTAATTCCAGGCTTGAAACGACCAAAATAGTCCCGCTGTCAAAGTTAACACCAGCCACAAATATTTTGCCAATATTTCCTGCTTGCTTAGACTCCACAAAGGTCTTGTCTTGTCGTCTATTGGAAATTGTAGTACGCATAACGGTTAAACAGAGAGGGAAAAGTCATGTTTTTACATGCTAGAATTCACATGCTAAACCCCGTTTGAAAAGTTAATATTTAAAATTCATACAATTCATAGCAAATACAAATTTTGCACGTTTCTCCAATTTTATTTAATGACTAGGGCTGGGACCATTTCGCGTTTTTGGCCGTAAAAATTTCGCAAAATTACAGTCAATTTTTCGCGGTATTTCGCGAAATCCACGACGAAATTTTGCGGTATTTCGCGTTTTTCATGCACAGTTTTTCAAGTTTCTGAATAATCTGGCTTTATTTTACGGTTTTTAACATCATTTTTACAATTTTTAACGAGGTATTGTCAATTTTGAGCAGTTTTTAATGCCGAAAGTAGATAAAAATAATTTAGGAATTTATTTTTCCTGGCTAAAATTGTCGTTTTTGTGCAATAAATTCCAAAAAAAAATGTTGGACATCACATTTCGCAGTATTTTGTGAAAATTTCGTATATTTCGCGTTTTATACCATTTTTCGCGCATTTTGCGTTTTTCGCGATTTTCAAATTTAATTTTTTCGGTTTTGGAATGTTCGGATGTCCAATCAAACAATTTACCCAGCTGGGAATACTCAATTATGAATTTTTAACTTTATCGTGTTTTTCACGATTTCCCAGCCCTATTAATGACCCATGAAATTTACCCGTCATGCTGGAACAAATTCGGTTGAAAATCATAACGGTGTATTCCGGCCACTTGAAGACACTGAAGTAGAGCCAAAAGCACGCAACGTTTCCTGACGCCGAGATGAATGCATGAATTGGGAAGTGAAGGCTGGCCATTCCGTTTTTCTGCGCCAATGAGTGACACAATCTCAGCGTGAGAATAGCGGTGTAAATGTAGGAATACGCCGCAATAATTTTGTAAACAGTGATTTTCCAACGGCAGGTTTCCAAATATATTTTTGGTGCCCGTCGAGAGCCGCTTGGTTCTTGTTGAATACGCAGCGGCAATAGATGGAATTTTGACAGCACATTAAGCGCGCGGATGTTGTTTTCATTTTCCGCCTTGGTTAACATTCCTAGAGGAAAAATCGTGACAGAATCCAATGCACGAAGAAAGCTTTTTTATGGAAACTTTACACAAAACGTCTAAATGACCTGTAATTGAGTTCAATGGACCAAATGTTTCAAATGGACGGATTTATTTTTCAAAGCTATTATATGTTCATCGGTATGGTTCTTTGACGGTCTGAAGAGGATTTGAATCAAGTGAACCGTGTGGACGTAAAACGGTAATCGGAGATACATATTTAATCGGTTACATTTATTATTTTTAGATAGTGTTTGATATATAATCACTATTATAACTCGCTTCCGATATCTTTACCCTTACAATTTGTTTTTTAAACATTTGTACACTAAACTACACATCCGCTCCAAATGCGCAGAATTATTGTTTAATTAGTTTATTTGGTCAACATTTTGTTTTTTACACACAGTTTGCTATACCAGCAATATGGGCGAAGTTGCAACACCGGCTATTTTCACGTGAACTAAAATGCTATTCACGCTACCCCAGGATGCTTCAATGGGTTAAATAAAACGGGCAATAGTCGTTTTTGTTATATTGTACAAATATACGAGTATCAAAATTCAATGCCAAAGCAATTTTGTCTACACGGAACTCTCCCTATAAAAGAATGCTATAAATCACCAAAATCAGTCTCTTATATAGAAATTCTCGTATAGAGGGAACAAGTATGAATATAACTATGTATGATATGTGGGCAAAAGGATTCCTCCAGAGAGAGTTCTCTTATTTGGAGATCTTTTATTGCGAGAGTCTCATGTATATAGAAGTAAGCCCAAATATGATAATTTAGATTCAAAAACACATTTGATCTATTATCTTTTCCAACGGAAACTAATTATTACACGTGCAGTTTGTTGTGTCTGCTTTGTTTAACATGCAATAATAATAATGACCATTTTCCGACAATTTTACACACAATGTTTGAATTTGAGCTTATTTTTGGCTCGCAAGCCCAACTAACCGGACACGACCCTATTAATTTAATTAATAAGAAGTTTGTCCATGTCGACATTGTAATATGTAAACAGTAGTAGATCGATTGCTTTATCTAACTCCCGTTTATATAAATTATTATTGATATAATGTAAAGAAGCTTTAGCTTTACTTTAAAATTAAGGGTTCCGTTACATTGGTTTGACTGTGGAAAAATAAAAAGTTATTCACTTAATTAGTACTGAAGTCAAAAACGATAATGCACAAAATAATTTCAGAACCAAATGATAGTATTGCAAAGTATAGTGAATACGAAAATCCGAAATGGAAAATTGTATATGAAAAAAATCTATGAGAACAAGTTATGACGACAAAAATCGAGATCAATTTAAATAAAAAATCAGGTTCCAAATACATCGAATTGAATTTTAGTTGTGGTTAGAAGTAGGCAACATAACTTTTCGCATTTTTTATGCTTCAAATTTCACAAATCGTTTTTTTCATTCCCAGAATTTCGCAATTTCGTTAGTACGTCAGAATAATAGTATAAAATAGGTATGGATTTTATTATTTTATGTTGAATGCCAAATAATGTCAATTTAACAAGTATATTGACTATAAGTAAAATATTCCTAAACATAATTGATGAAAATTTGTAAACATTTTTCATGTTTGTTCTTCCTAAATCTTTTACATCTGCTTGCGATTTGTTTTAAAGTTCATTTGATATTGGATTGGCTAATCAATGTATCGACATTATTCTCAAATAATATGTTTTCACGATAGTGTTATTGAATATTTTGTGCTCTCATGAGCTAAATCTTGCGATACATTTAAATCTTGTGTGATGATTTTGATGGGTTGGTGTTTGACTAGACTTGGATAGTGAGAGGTTTTATTGCGAATTGAAGAGTGAGAGGTGAGAGAGAGTGGAGACACTCGGATAAAGAGCTATAAACTCGCATGCCTAAATGCACACCGAGTTACATTTTGCATCTTCATTTTATACTCGTACAATGTGTTTATAGCTTGCAATAACAATTTCATGTGTGATATCATACATTTGTCATACAATACATTCTTTCTTAAGCCAAAACTTGCACATTCGACTAATTAATACATTTTACACTGGACAAACCGTACTTGTAACATTATTGAACTTTTGATACGTGACCAATATTGCCTAATCATAATATATTGACATTGACACAGCACAGGATGTAAATGACATGACTTTGCTAATACATTTTAGTCTTCCCTGAATACTATAAATCATTTTATAGTACAATAGTTTTGCTGAGTCATACTCCTATATCTTCGATAGTACAATAATTTTGTTGATAACATATAAATTAGTTCAATGGACAAAACTATAAAAATTTAGCTGATTACAAAGAAAAATAACTCAATGGACAAAAAGTCTATTACACTTGATTTCCGCACATTTGGCACTGAAATGTAATTTAAATTACTGACTCCAGTCAGTGTTTGTTGAGAAGTTGAAGCGTGAACTTATATTAAATTGCAGCAGCAGAGCAATCATCAAGTTTAATTGTTGTTATTAAAACCAGTTAGTTATTTTATATTAAGAATTATTCGGTCCTATAACTATAGAGTAATCATCTAATGATTATATTTTAAGTAAATAAATAATTGAATATTTATTTAGTGATTTTGTGGATTCATCATCAAACATTCATTTTAATTCATGTTTTATTTTAATGTATTTTCGTATCAAGATATGTTTTTATATCAGAACTCTAAATTTTCATGCTCTTCGCACTAAACATACAAACAAAACGATAATAACGTAATTAGAGGAGCTTTGGTGAACTACTATTCTAGAAGTTCATGTATAGAATTATGTTAGATATGTGTGACCAAAGGATTCTTATCTTTAAAATCTGATTTTGCTTGAATGAAAAGCCATCCATTCTGAACATGATCACCTCCTTTGCATAAAGTTAGCAAAGAAACAAGAGTCAAAACAAATTTTTTTACAATTATGGAAAATCACAATGTGCCACAAACTTCTTAGAAGTAGCTATTTTAGAATAATTCTATATAAATTTTGGCTAACACCATTGGGGATGGTAATTATTACCATCCCCAATTGTGTTAGACAAAATTATATAATTACTGATAAAAGCAATCATTCTGCATCAGTAGCTGCCGCGTGGGTTGACACAAGTAAGCTTGCTATATGATAGATAACAAAATGTAAATAAATTAGTGTGGAATCCCGTTCAAAGAGTCTAAACGATCCGACCATAATTCCAAAATGTGGAATTGAATTTATCTGTTTGGACAGATCCAATTTCTGTGGTTTATCGTGGCAGAGGGGGAATGCGAGATGCAGCGATCGTTTAATAGATTTCGTCATCTCCGGGATTTCAAACGTTTTCTCGTAGAAGAAACTAAAAACAACGGCGGTATCTATACAGACAATGTAGGATATGATTCTGGTGAATGGAAAGGACGCAAAGTAACGGATGCCGCCGTATCCTCCAAATATCCCGAAAGTAATGCAAAAAAGCTTCAGGAGAAAGATGTTCGTTCCATTGCTTTGGTTGGATAACTTGACAAATAACTGCATTTCACGTAAAGTTTTTATGACCTCTGCAGTTTGAAGTAGACGGTTCCTGTTTCTGTTTTATAAATGATGAGACGGCTTATTAGACAATAATTAATTAGTACCAAGCCGTCGTTTTAGGATTCATTTATATTAGCCCTCTTCGTTGTCATGTCTTTAAAATGTTGTCTCGTACATCATAGGAATGTATTATCTTTTGTATATAAAATCCAGTTGCAGTCTTTCATAATTAAACGCGGCTTAGCACCGGCATGTCGAGGATGGACGCCCGAGTTTTACAATCATTGATTCATTGGTTGAGATTGGTGGTGTTATGGCTCCGCAAATGACGATTCTTTCTAAAAGGGCAATAAAAGGGCATTAAAACGACTCAAATTGAGTCGAAGCCGAGATGAACGCCGTCACCTAAACCCGACCAAAAAGTGATTTAGACCAGAATTGTGGTCGTCATCAGAGGTTCATATTGTTACAAGTTTTTAAAAATTTGTTAAAAGTCGTATTACTAAATGTAATGAGTCAAAATGTACTGCCAATTAGTAGTTGATTAGCACATTTTTGAACGAAAACAAAAACTGAAACCGTTATAACAAAAAGTTGCCCTTACAAAGAGAAGGTCGTCGTATGTATCACTCCATCATTTTGTGTCAGTAACCGCTGTGTGAGTAGAAACAAGTAAACTGGCTATATGATAGACAACAAAATGTAAATAAATGAGAGTAGAATCCCGCTCCAGTAGTCTAAATGATCCCACCATAATTCCAAAAGGTGGAATTGAATGTAATCGTTTTGACAACACCAATTTGTCTGGCCTTGTAGGGCAGTAGATAGCAGTGAGGTGAAGTAATTTTGTAATTAATTTGGTCATTTCTGGGATTTCGAACGTTTTTTCGTAAAAAAGACCAAAAATAATGATAGAATTGAAAAATATCAGAAAGGATATGATTCTTGTAAATGGAAACAACGCAAAGTAGCGCATGCCACCGTAGCCTCCAAATATTCCTATTGTGATGCAAAGACATTTGACGAGGAAGATGATTGTTTGATTGCTCTGGTTGAAAAACTTGACAAATAGCTGCATTTCATGCAATCTTTGTATGGCCACTACAATTTGCCAATCATGTCTCGTGTTCCTGTTCATAAGAAACATGTATTTCACTTCCATTTGTTTGTCTAAATTTTGAATTTGTATTCGGATAAACCAAATGCAGAGACTTACGTGTTCGCTAGGGACAAATGCCTCAAAACATCGTTTTTAACTTGTTTTAGAATGGAGCTGATCATTTCAAAGACGTTTGAGTGCATCAAAAACACAAGATACGCCGTGGATATTAATGTTGTTGTATAGATAGTATCCAGTAAGCAGCATGGAAGAACCAGAATTAGAAGATGGGAGGATGTGCTTGAAAATAAAGACAATAACGCGTACGGCGCAGAGTAATTCCAAATTTGGAACGACCAAATTATTGCCGCAGTCCCGGTCATCCCCAGCCACACATATTTTGCCAATATTTCCTGCTTGTTTAGTGTCCCCAAAGGCCTTGACTTTTCGTCAACAATTTATCAGAAATTTTAGTATAAATTACTTCAAAACTTAAAGATTATTTTTCAAATTATTTAATAATAAAAAATTCTTAGATTCAATTAACCCTTCATGCTTAAGCAAATTCAGTTGAAGAGCATAACCGTATAGTCTGGCCACTTGAAGAAACAAAAGTAGAGCCAGGAAAGTGCGACATTTCCTCCCACCGCGAAAAATGCATGAATAGGCAGATGCAGACCGGTGTTTTCGTTTTTCTGCACCAGGGAGTGGCACAATCGCAAAGTCAAAATGGCGCAATAAATGTAGGAATACATTGCAATGGTATTAAAAACAACGTTTTCTGACCGACCGGCTTTAATTGATATTTTGTAGTTTCGGCCAGAATCCCCATGTTCTAACTTGATGCGCAGAGGGAGTAGACGGAACTTTGACAACCAAATGAGCGCGCGAATGTTGTTTTCATTTTCTGTTTTGGTTAACATTCTTCAGTGTATTAATTTCTATGGGTGGATAGCCGCTATAGACAAAAGAATAATGCTAAATTTCCAATTATGGCCACCTTTTCTACAGAAATTTAATTAATACATACAGCGTAATGTACCTGATTAAGTTCAAAATAAGATGTGGTTTAATAAGCTCGCAGGTTTACTGTCCAACACTACGACTAAAGCTATTGTCGGCCATACCATTCATCACTTCGGATTTTCTGCATATATCCGTTGAAAATCATGTAAACCAACGTGGGGGTAAGCAAATATTTCATCAACTACGGTTTAATTTGTGAATGTAATTTGGAAATAATGGTAATTTCCACTTCCGACTATTGTTTCCTGGTAACCCGGCATGAAGTTAGCGGAAAAAGTAGGACGGTGTGTACAGAATTATATGTAAATATGTATATCCGCCCGAATTGCACCAGAATATTTCCGCTAAATTTCTGCTGTTTGTTCAAAACTTCATAATCAAACTACTGGTAAATACCAACAATATGTATTTGAAGTTAACTATTGAAATTTTGTTATTCACTTTTCCTGTAGTTACTATGTACAAACATGCTTTATAAAGTCAATATATGCAATTCCAAGAATGCTTACCGAAATTGACACGAGACAAAATTATGAACTTGTACAGCGTCCCACATAACCATTGTTATTTTCAGTTCTCATAGTTGTGGCGGGCATTTAGATACAACTAAGCCATGGTCTTGTAGAGAATTCAATTCTGAATCCGAGGATATTTTTACTTTTTCAATCGGACCACTGATATGGATTCCATGAGCAATTTTAAATTAAATTTTTAATATTAGCTAATTCACACTGAATTTGAATTTTTATAAATATTTTAGTTGAACCCTCATTATTTCCTTATTATTAGAGTTGTGTTATACAGTTTATGTTTGTCAGTTCAAAATTCGCAATTCTACATCAACCACTTATTTCAGCATCACGCTATGTAATCCCGGGAGGTAGACATTGTCCAGTAATCTAGTAGTTTTCATATTGTGTGCGCGTGCTATTTTGAATCTGTTATCTCAGCATTAGTGGACACAAGCAAGCTTCCCATATTGTACATTACAAAATGGAGAAATATTAAAGTAGATTCGCGTTCTAGTAGTTTAAACGATCCCACCATAATTCCAAACGATGGGATAGCAGTAATGCGTTTGGTCAGGTGTAGCCGGTCCCGCTTTGCTGGGCACTGCTGAACCGCAAGGGTCAACAATGTTTTCGCAGATTCCGTTATTTCCGGAACTTTAAATGCTTTTTCATAAAACAGTCCGAAAACAATTGCGACATCTATACAGATGAGGCCGGACAGGATTCTCGAGAAGGGCACCGATGCAAAATAACGGATGCCGCCATATCCGCCAAATATCCCCACGTTTATGCAAAGAAGCTTCAGGAGGAAGATGATTGTTCCGTGGCTTTGGTTGAAAAATTGGACAAAAAGCTGCATTTCGCGTAATGGTTTTATCACGCCGGAAATATTCCGTGGCTGGAATTTGTTCCTAAGATCAAACAATTCACCAATTTCAACCATATTAAAACAATTTTTTAATATTTCTTCTCCACAAAATCATATAAATACATAATTAATTCCTTAATTGTATGAATTACAAGTCACCTTCCGTTTGAAATTAGGGTTAAAGTGTTTTGGCAAGTCAACTGTAAATTTGAACAAATCATTTCAAAAACCAGCGAATGGGTCCACAAAACAATAAATCCGCAAGACCCAAGTATGAAGGGGTAAATTGAGTCCACAAAATAAATCGGGGGAAACAAGAAAATTTGTCGGGGCACATTTGGAATTAACGACAGTATTGAATACGGTGCGGTATAATTCCAAGCTTGGAATACCCCAATGAAACCTGCAGTGCCAAATAGAATTAGCCAAACGTACTTGGCCATAATTTCTTGTTTATTAAGGCATCCAAGTTTTCTTGTTTTTTCGTCTGAAATGTCCAAATGTAAAACAATGTAATATTCAAATTATAAAAGCGATTTTTATTATTAACAACAATCAGGAATAAAATCTTACCCGCCATGCTCAAAGAAATTCGGTTAAAAATCATGACCGTGTATTCCGGCCATTTGAAGAAGATCAAGTACATCCAAGGGAGAACAGCGCACGCAACCATGACGAAAAACGCATGAACGGGCAAATGTACGACATTATTTCTGTTTAGATTCCTTAGCAAATGGAAAAAACGTGTGGAGAGGATCCCACAATAAATGTAGCCATACGAGGCGATGATATTGGAAATACATTTTCTCCACCGACATTTTTGCATAGCAACTTTATACGTTTTCCGATTCTTTGGCTTTGAATGGTCGTCATCTTCCGAGTAAATAATTACAGGGGCTAGAAGAAGTTTAGACAACCAAATCACCGCAAGGATATTTTTAAAGTTTTCTTGTTTCGTCAGCATTTTGGCTTGGTGTAATTAGCTCGTCCTATATATAGGTTTTCTAAGCGGGTTGTTGTTTCGTTCTCCCGAATTCGAAATGCCGCACTACAACTAAATCCGGCGATACTGGACGTATGCGTTACAAGTAATAACCAATTGTTACAAGTAATTTACTCAAAACCTGGACAAATTGTACTTTTATACCTTGTGACCATTAACGTCATTTGTGTATAGATCCTATGTGTGATAATGATAGTTAATTTACTTCCCGTGAAAGGTCTATTTAATCCAAACCATGCAAAACTGAAGGGAAATAATAGTTATTTCTAATCAAACGTAGATGAAGTGCCTGCGCTTATTAGATCCTCTATATAAAATTATTGTGTCAATTTTGATTCATTTAAAAAAGCAATTGAAAAAAATAAATGTGTATTTAGTGAAAACGTTAAGAGAAAAATGAGGGAAATGTCTTAAGGAATTAGTTATTCTATTACATTCAATATATTGAATATGTATATAGCTTTATATGAATAGATATTGCTTATATAAATGTTATCTCATTATCTCAACACAAAGCCTCTGCTTATTCTTATTGATTTTGAACTTGGGCTGAAATAATGTTTGCGGTTAAAATACAAATTGGGTGGAACTTGTACCTTTTAGGATAAACACGTTATGTAATTAACTGGACTCTCTTTATATGAAAACGCTATAAATTGTCAAAATGGTGATAGCGCGAAAAACCTCCAAATTCCAAAAAAATTTACAACAGGCACTTCTGAGGGTAAAACCCAGACTTCTCTATGGTCGTAGACCTCGAGTCTGTGAGTGACACCCAGCCGAGTCTTCGAGATCTTGGGAGCCAAAATGGCTGTACGGCGGAATTTATTTCCGTTTCCGGAGGCTCTTAGGAATTTTTATTCTGGAAATAATGCTAAAATTTAAATATTCCAAAACAGAAACTCGGCAGTTTTAAGGGTGACACACATTTTCGGATAAAGTATTTATTACCTATAATATTCTGTAGGTCTTATAATATAATAATAAAATTGTTGCTGTTCATTGACGCGGTGTGTTAGTTATATACTATTTTTACAACAGTATTCTTTCTGTTTCTTCGCGCGCGATCCAGCAGCGCGAGCTTGCTGTTGATCTGCTGCCTAAATTAATACTAAATTATGGTTAGATCTCAATAAATTAAGTCAATATTGTTTAAATAATATACCTTTAATTGTGTATTAAGTTGAAGAGTGATTAAAACTAGTCCATTACCTAAATTAACAACACTAACCTAATAAAATAAAATCAAGAAGCAACAATCCACTGTTACAAAGAAAAAGGAGGGAATCCAACACAACAAAGTTAAGAGGCAGCCAGAGCATAACATTTGGAAGTGTCACATATCTAGTCGGAATTTTTTTTTCAACGTGGCCTCCTCATCAATTCATCTTTAATCTCACCATAAAAGGCTTTGAGGTGCAAAATGAAAGGTTGTTATTACCCTGGGATCCTGTCTGCTCTAATCATAATAACCTTAATGATTGGAGCCCTCAATTGCCAAATAATAAGGCAATTTATTCTGTTGAATTTTTTATGTAATATTTATGTCATGATACCTAAAGTACATAATGGAGATCCGATGTAGAATCGTCTATACAAGGGATGAGCTAATCTCTTTCAATATCTTTAATTCTAAAAAATATACATGGCCATCCAAAGGACGAGGAAGAAGAGGAAGGAGGCGAGGGAGGAGGCGAAGGACAAGAAAGATTCATAAGAAAAAATTAGAAATTCAGTCTACCTCAATTAATGTGGAATCTAATTTAAACAACAAGCAAAGCCAAATTACTATTAATCAACATGGATCAAATCCGCAGACATCTCACTCCTACAGTTACAATCTGCCATCAGTTTATTACACCAACGCAACTGGACTCACCGAATCCAAACTAACCCAACTTGAAGCAATTTCTCTAAATTATCAAATATTAGCAGTAAGCGAAACCTGGGGAAGTAAGTTAAAAAATATTGTTATACCTAACTTTACTTTATATGAAACAGTTAGAAATACCCGTAAAGGTGGTGGAGTAGCAGTTTATATTACAAAAGACATTCAATCCACTCAGTTTAAAAATTATCCTTGTTATAACAAAAACAATAAGTTCGAAATAGTAGTAGTAAATATTAGGCCTAATTACCTCCCGAGAGAAGTGTCCATTATAAGTGTTATTTGTGTCTATATCCCTCCCACACAAACTATCCGTACGCAAAATAAATTACTATATGAACTCATTACAATTACAGATAGGATAAAAAACAGCATATAGCAAACCAAAGTTTATTGGAGATTTTAATTGGTGGAAACCAAATAAGACTTTCCAGAAATCTACTCAACTAAAACAAATTATTCATTTCCCGACCTATACATCAGCAAATTCTCCAAATAGATCCAATTTAGATTTAATTTTTACTGTCATATCCAACTTCTTCCAAGAACCAATTAAGTCACCTTCTCTTGACGAAAATAGTAATGGCCATTGTTCAATCGAATTATTATCAAAATCATCTTTTTAAACAACAACAACAAATTATAATAATTTAGCCAAGCAATTCAATTTTGCAAACAAACAAAAGTTTGCCCAAGAACTAAATGTTTTAAATTGGTCACTTAATAATAATGTTTCTCTTGATGATAATGTCAATTGAATATTTTGTATTTAATATTTTTAATAAACATTTCCCCTTAGTTCCCACAAAAAATAGAAATTCCACCCAATCACCATGGATTAATAAAGAAATTGTTAAAAAAGCCAATTTGCTCTTAAAATTAAGAAACAACCGTAATGAGTATAATAAAGCGAAAAAAGAACTGAATAAATTAATAGCAAATGCAAAAATTAACTTCAGAAAGAATCTCTATAGAAATATGGAATCAGGCGACTCAAAATGGTACCGTTCAACTAAATTAGTATGTAATATTGAAAAAAGTTCGTGCTTATCTAAATTGGAATCGCTTAATAATATTACTAAAGAATCTCTTTTATCAAGTATCAATAATTATTTCTCCGACATAAATAATACTTACGAATCAGTTTGCAAGTATTATTTAGCACCCGTTTTGGAATCCTTCAAACCACTCGTATTAAATTCTTTACAAACTATTAAAGCTATAGACAAATTACCAAGCCGCAAAGGTAATGTACCGGGAGCTCTCCCGACCCTCATAATTAAAGAATTTAGTTTTTTATTAGCAAATCCAGTTACTGAAATATTCAATTACTCACTAAAAACTAACCAATTCCCCTCTAATTGGAAAATAGGCTATATCACACCCATTCCCAAGGTCAATGATATCAACACTATAAATGAACTTCGTCTAATCACTCAAACTAATCTGTTCTCAAAAAAACTCGAAAATTTTATTTATCAGCGTATATATAAACAAATAATCTCGAAGATAGAGTTAAATCAATATGGTACGATAAAAGGGGCGTCAACGTCTCATTACTTGCTTAACCTAACTAATTTTATATTAAAATCCCTTGAGAAAAATGGTCAGTATGTAATTATAGTACTACTAGATCTGCGTAAAGCGTTCGATCTAGTAGATCCTAATACTCTTATCAGTGAGCTAAATGCACTTGAAATAAATTCTCATGACACTCCCTGGATAATAGATTTCCTAAATGCCCGCTCCCAGTGCACTCGCGACAAGAATTTGCTTTCTAATATAATAATCATTTCGAACGGGACCCCTCAGGGTACTAAATTAGCGCCACTTTTATTTATTATATTAATCAATGCAATTCTTAAACAAATTAATCAAAAATATAGTAATAAATCTAAATATAATTCGAATGCGTTTGTAGATGACTTAACATTAGCGGAATGTGTGAAATATTCTGAAACCCCTCAAATGCAAAAAATGTTAGACGACGTCAGTAATTGGTTTACGGAAAAGAAAAT
>JAQGAK010003514.1:0-14893 GCA_034696945.1 Lipothrix lubbocki
AATTTCAAAACGCAACATGTCCCCTTTTAATACTGGCCCAAAATCATATAAGCTCCTTTTGTAGTTTGTCTGACGATTTGTGTTTATTACTCATATTTTCTGCAATCTTTATGGGATTTTGATGAGGTTTGTTTGGTTGCATTCGTAATCAAACACTGGAAATCTACGTTAAAGGTTGGGTGCGATAGTTATTGGGGGCCCAGGACGGGATCCGGACGACTTATCCAAAGGCTTTGTCAACCAAAAATTTTGGTCCAATGTTTTAAACCAAAAATATTTCAACCAAGGAATTTTTCAAACAAAGTATATTCAACCAAAAAATAATTTAAAACTTATCATTAGAACCAAAATTACTACCAATAAAGCGTCTTCAATCGCTGTTAGGGGTACTTCGCTAGCAAACAAAACATAAGACAATTGTTTACAATGCGATTAGCAAAATAAAATGACAATAGATATTTTCTTCTCGCAAGTTTCGCAACTCACACAACATACATACAAAATAATAACAGTGGGTCGAATAATCTAGAAGTTTGTACAAATATAACAAAATTCTAAAGTAAACCCACTAAAATTAAAATCTGTTAGTTTGTAAACGCACTTACGCACTGCACAGTTTTCGCTGAAACGTCGAAAGCCAGAAAGCACTAGAATTAGCCATGCTTTATTGCTATGCTTCACCATGTAGCCAAATATAAATTTAGTGCGTCCTCTCTTCACACTGAGCATATTCATTTTAGTGCGTCCCGGGATTAGCAAAATTTATTTTTTCTGTTGTTTCGCTCACGACATTAAATTATTACCTATAGTTTTATATTTTTTTAAACAGAAGATTGTAAGATGAAGCGAGACTGTCTTGTTAATTTTGAGGATTACTTATTGGTTAAAATGCTTTCGGTGAAAATTATCTTCGGTGAAAGTTTTGATGCTCGAAATATATCCTGGTCTGGTTGAACGAATTTTGGCTTAAATTTTATTGTTCTAAAATATTTTTGGTTAAAAATAAATTCGGTTGTAATGAAATTGGTTTCTTTGGTTGAAATTTTTTTTGTTCAAAATATTCAACCAACATTTTTTATTGAAAAAGCTTGGATAAATCGTCATAGACCCGCTAAAATGCCTAAATTTGCTGGTAGTTTAAATAGGTGCCATTACGAATTACTACGATAATTAGAGTACATATCCAGATTGCCAGAATAATGCCAACTTATTGCCGGGCATGGGCCGCCCTTCAGCTAATACTGGACAAGCGGACAAATCCGACGGTTGCCGGCGTCAATTGTTACTTGGGCTCCTTGTAGAACTACTCCGTAAATTTGAATGTGCTCATTTACATATATTCGAGGCAGGACCTTAAAGTAACAATTTCTGCATCGGAAAGGTAGAAATTGGTACTTAAGGATCCTTCGCCGACGATTTGCCTTATGTCCGAGTGTTCCCACAGAGCGCCAAACGCATCTTTATTAAGCATAGGCATGGATTTTGTATCGTATAATATAAGAGTGTGAACATATAGATATGTAAGTAAGCATATAAAAACATCATAAATCGAAGACTCAGAAAAATAAAGCCATCAGCTGGCATATAAATTACCTTGAGCATCCCTTCCATGTCTAAGGACAGAAGTTCAATCTTGGCTATGGAGAGAATTGCAATGGCAACTCGGAAAACAACTTCAATGCCTTCCATGAGGAACATATCCATGATGCGGGAGGCAACAGACAGGGAAAGGGACGTGGTGAAGATCGTCAGGAACCATGACGATGCGTACATTGATGTATGGAATCCTTGGGAAGTAAAGTGTACGTGCAATTCTGGCAATTGCTCCTAATCAGATTAAAGGAAAGAATGTCAGAAATCAATTCAACAGACATTTTTTTCCATCCCTAATAATTCTATATTTAATTCTAAAAGGAATCTCAACCATTCGATTTCTACTTTCCAATCTCCAATATCTGTTACTATTCCCTGCTTTCATATTAATATGCACATTCGGTGTTAGAAAGATTACGGTTAAGCATTTATCCTCAATTCTATTTTTCTCACGATCGACGTTTCTATAAACATAGCTACAGATAAATACCACACTTACGTATTGCTCACATTTAATGTCGAGCTTTCAACTTTTCCACCGAGCCAATAAATTACTTTCCTACGATAAATTTATCGCTGAAAAGAGAGATGTCTATATAATTTCAAACAGAATCTATCCATGTATATACATAACATTTTATAACTATAGAAAACTAATTCTTATTAATGCATTGTCCTCTCCAACATTTCTCTGCTTATATACATACGCTTCTGTTCCAAACCCAATACTTTCACTCTCGGTTTAGTACACAGCCTTTCCTTTATATACGAAAACATAAACATTGCCTTTACAAATATATGCATTGCCTTTATCAATACATTTTACTTAATAAATATACATATTTAGCATTTCGTATGTAGATGTAGATATATGGACCTAATACAATGCCATCATTCTCAAATTGAATTCCTATCAAGATCAATCAGCAAACCACGCCTGGAAATACTTAAGCCAGCCTTTGCATTCAAGTGGTTTTTTCTATTATTTATTACTTATGCCTACATAAATACATCTAATCCTTTTATATTAAAATAGGAACAACTGTGCACATAATCTGCCGCTGCCACACTATCCATGCAATTTATTTACACCGCCGTAGTTTCCACTAATATCTTCAAATACAATTATTGTATTGTATATCCATGATATTTTACAGAAATACAGGAGTTCGTAGGTTAAACGATACACTTATACATTATTACGCTGCTATTTAAAATAAATACATTGTGCCCCCTGTATTAATTCCACTTGCTACGCTCTATCAGTGTAGGAGTTACAGGTCCTATTAGTTTAAATTGTTGCACAAGAAATACTTAAGAGTATTTTAAGCCCTTTAAACCTCTTTTGAAAACATTATTATTTAACTAAGACACTTATCCCTAGCTTCCGCACAAAGTGCGCTACATCTAACATTATTTGTTACATAAAAAATACAATTAATGCCATTAAATTACTTGAAAATTCATCAAAACATCCACGTCAAGTGTGTAATTACTTATACGTACACTAACTCATGGTAATTTCCATACTCCGACAAGGTGCACCTTTCTGGTACGGGCAGTCCCCCCTGGCAAAAAAATTAAGGGCAGTCCCCCTGCCGGGCCTTCGGCCCGGCAGGGGGACTACCCTTAAGTTTTAAGCAAGGTTTAGTCCTTAAATTGTTTTTCCATTTCGTTTTTTTAATATTTCAATTTACTTGATTTTATTTTGTTGGTTTACTCTCTCTCTCTCTCTCATTTCAATATTTCTGAATTTGCTATATCTGAGCATTATATATACTTATATGGTACTTGTAAGAAGTGGTGGAATTTCTTCCGATAACCCGAATAATCAGTTTTAGCCCAAAAATAGAACAATATATCCCAAAATGTCCCCCAAGAACATCTCGTCAGCGAAATATCAGGATCAGGTCACACTAAAAAGAAAAGTCATTAATTCCAAGATGTACTCAAGACTCGTGCGAAAACAGAAAAGCGGGAGAACGGAATTTTAGTACATTTTAGAATAACATTTTCTCACTTCATTCCTGATGTTTCGCTGACGATTCCGATTGGGAAAAATAATTTCCAAAATTTCATGGCTTTTCAAAAATTACCGCATAGTATCCACAAATTTCCTTTTATTTTTTCGCAATTCAAGGTCAAGTAGCACAAATTTCCCCAAATTTCCTAATTTTTTTAAATTTCAAGCAGAGGTATCCAATATACGTTTTCTCAAAATAAAAATTACAAAATACATTTCGTAAAAATGAAAATACAAATTACAAAATACTTTTTGTAAAAATTGAAATTACAAAATACATTTTTGTAAACCTGTAAATACAAAATGGGAAAAATGAAAGTACAAATTACTAAATAGATTAAAAAAACAAGCTTTGAAATTTTTATTTTATATTTATATACTTATAATAAAAATTATATTTTTAAACCAACAAACTTGGAAATACAAAAAACGAATTCCAAATACGTATTTAAAGTACTATGTATTTTGGACAGCTCCACAGCTTATTCACAGAGGATTTCAAGCCCATTAGCAACAATTGTCTCTAATTTTCTAATTTTACAAAGTATATAAAGACAAACAGCTACAATGTTTTTAAAATTTTCTATTTTTTCAAAATGTAAAGTCAATAAGAAGTTTTCCAAATTTCCAAATTTTTTTCAAAATTTAAAGGGAAATACCCACAAAATTTGATAAAAATTTCATAATTTTTTTTTAAAATTTAAAGGGAAACAACTACAAATTTGATCAAAATTTCCTAATTTTTTTCATAAAAATAAATAACTAAAATTTCCTAATTTGTTTCAAAATTGGAAAAGAAATAACCACAAATTTTCAAAAATTTCCTAATTTTGTTCAAAATTTAAAGGGAAATAACCACAAATTTTAAAAAATTTCCTAATTTTGTTCAAAATTTAAAGGGAAATGACCACAAATTCACCAAAAGTTCCTAATTTCCTAAAAAATGTTTATGTAACGAGAGAGAGAGAGAAAAAAATATTACACACAAAATATTATGTAAAATTAAACTTGCAAGGACACCCCCCCCCCAGCCAGTCGGCCGGGCATACCCCCCCTGGGACGGGGTCCGGAATCGGAGTACTAGTACAAGTACGATATCTGGACGCTATTATTTTCAGCTCGGATGATTTTGACAGCATTTTAAGCTAGGCAGATTATTAATTACGGTGCTCAGGTTTCCATTGCAAATCCTCCGGGGTAACGTAATATCCATACACCCCGACGATTTTAATAGCCAACAAAGTTGTTTTAATTACTTTTAAAAATTATTAGAATATATATTTTATATTATTTTTGCACATGAAATCTATTTCTTGACCTTGTACTGATTTGCAAAAAATTATATAGGAAAAAAGTACTTACAAAAAAGTGATTATAATACATATATATACGAAAAACAGAAATTACGAAATAATAGAATCTGTTTATTATATTATTATTATTAATGCAGATCTGACATAATTTTAATTCTAGAAATTAACTTGTGCACAAAATTTTAATATAATATCAACATCTCACATTTTTATAACACTGCAAGCAACACCCCGTGCTAATTAATCTCTTATACATTGTATGTATATATACATATCCTGATCTTATGTGTTCTTCATGTGTGTACCCATGTTTAAATACGGAAAACTAAAACTCAAATAATTAGAATATATTTTTCTACTCGTGACATACATAGTTAATAACCCTCTGGTACTAAATACTGAGCAGTTATGTAAAACAGGTAGTTGGGCAAAACCATAGTTGGGCACTCACATGGTCACTACATGGTTTGCTCAAAAATAAAAATTAATTTCTTAATATTGTTTTTGGATTACATGACACCCACAACAAACTATTCTTATTCATTTGGCATTAGTTTTTCTCTCTAACATTGTCAACAATATGTTGATACATTTACCAAAACTGAATACACTTAAATGTAACATTTACACCAATAATATGCATTTTCAGCCTACCAAAAAGTTAACAATTTAAGTGTTTATCAGCTATCAAGAATTTATTAAACCGGATATTCTGACTTTTATTTTATCATGTTTGAGTCTTTAGAATCCGATTCCTTTATGGCGAGGAAAGTATTCATTTTTGTAAATTAATTAAAACGTTTTCTAGGAAGTGGGTTGGCACTTCTAGGTTAGATTATTATATTTCATGTCGTAATGATAACATTCCCAATTCATTTAGATTAGTAAATGGTATAGCTAAAGAAATGGACAATAGATATTTGTAGGGATGTAGAAATGAAATTATTAAGAAAGCCTATTTCCGAGCTAGATGTAATTGTAATGATAACTGTAAAAGGCCGGAATCCATAGTTAGAAATGCACGAACTTAAATTTTTAAAAACTAATAAATTAATTAAATTAATAAAAAATAAATTAAGAAATACCAATTTAAATAAAACAATTAGGTACACTACTAGAAATAACAAATAAATCCTACCAATCAAACTATTGTAATAAATATTAATTGCAGTCCTAAATAATCAGGAAAAGAAAATATTAGAATTAGGATTTAACTACGCTTTAAATTATTTGATTTAAACAAATCTAAAGGTTGTAGTTCGATAATTGGGGAAATGGTAATTCAAGAATGTTTTTGCCAACTTAACCTAACCTTTAAAAATATTGTTGGATTTTTCCTCAATTATCGAACTGCAGCCAAATAAAATAAAATAAACTTCATTAAAGGCTAACTTTGATTATTTAGTTCTTTTTTGATGAGGCTTGAATTGAGAACCAAGTTTTGTCCATATTTATTCTTTTTGCCTAGTTGGCAAGATGCGAAGTATGGGCATATCCTTTGAAATATATCCTTCACGCCGCAGATAATTTACAATTTGAATACGTCACCTGTTTAATGTTGTTCCTTGTGAAGTTAACACGTTCCAGGTTGTCCGCAAACCAGTCCCCCAAAACAAGTCGTCGGAATTCTGGTAATGAGGGCCGCGTCGGTTAAGATCGTCCCGAACCGGCTTAGTTATCGAAAGCGCGTCCGTCAAGTAAGGCAAGTGGACGGGTGGTATCCATCACCATTACGGGATTAATATCTGATGCCGAATCTTCATCAATCTTGCTTGTATCTACACGTTTTAAATCGAAGCGTCCCGGTATCCATTCACATTTCCCGGAATCATGTTTGATCATTGCGATGAGTATAGCCATAGTATCACTAGTCGGCCTTTTGCAATAATTGCGATATATGATGCCAGTAGAAAACAGGTACAAAACATAGCCAAGCTGTGTCGAATAAACCCCAAAGCAGCTTCAGTAAAAGTTGGGACCAGGAAAACGACGTCATTAAACTTGATTTCCAGAATGAAGTAAAGTGAAGGTCTCTAATACGATGCTCGATTAGCTGTACTTGCTAATAAAGCTTGCTTGTCTGAATGGCGAGATGTAGGACTTGGATGCAGAGCAATATCGTAATAAACTACCGAAACTAATTCTATTTCGCAATGTCACCTAGTGCCCGAAATATAAAACAACTGCACGTTGATTGTCGCAACTGAAGCCAACTCCGATGAAAATCGTAAAACTAGCGGGGGTACAGACGCGAAGGTTGGACCATTGAACAGGGGTGAAAGCGGTGGCACTTATGTGTTGTACCAGAGTATCCAGTGTGGAATGTAAATGAATGACATCATATATAGAAATGGCAAATACTTGCCGTTTGTTGAATCGATAAGCATTTTAAAGAATGGCTGATTCCAATATAATAAATTATAACGCTTGTTGTATTAGAAATAAGCGCCATCTATGGTGCACTATTTGTGCAATATACTATTTTTACATTTTATAGCATAAATAGGTCTATATATTGTAACGTACATAAGTATGGTTTTATTGATTTGGGCTGAGCCCCTTCAATATTTAGAGATTATTACTCTCAACTCACAGATTCCATACAAGACTTAAGGAAAAAGAGTTGGATAATGTCAGGTAAGATAATGGTTATCCTTCTTAACTTACAGTAGGATAGGAAATCATAGAAATATTTTAACGTATAGTATACTATTGGCTTCGCGCCATCCATTGTAATATTTACGCCATTAGCTAAGCCTATAGTAATACTGTACTAGCTCATGTTTGGGATGGTAGAAACATGCTAGACATGAACCACTTATTGGAATATATATATATGCCGTGAGCGCCACCTATTGTAATACAATACAAAGTACTAGAGTATTACCATGGTAGCATAGCATAATATTTATACAAGCAGTAATATACACATAGTACTACAACGCACGCTTATTATTGGAATACAGCTTAACGCACGCCACCTACTGGAATACAGTACTCACTAGCCTGTATTCCAATGTACATGCGTTTCAGTTCCATCTATATGTATATGTATAGCAGTTACGGAAATATGCTCATACTCTAGCTAGTACATTGTTTGAGTCTTCAAAATTCCAATAGGTGGCGTTTAGGTGATATATTCTAATAGGTGGTTCCATACAGATTTACTAATATACATTTAGTATTTAGTCTATTATACTCGTATTTATTCTAGTACATTATTACAATAGATTTAGTTAATGAATTCCAACAGATGGCGCAATACACTAGTTTAATGTGTGTAATAAAATATTCACCTATTTATGCTATATAAATGGTTTTAATCTAACAGGCAATAATATTTTGTAGAAATGGTTCACCACAAATTGGGCATTTCATTCAGATTCGAAAATCTGCTTTTTTAATTTCCTAATATCAAACTACTTGATATACCTAAAATGTAACAATCCATATAAAGGGTCGGGTGTAGCAAATGGAAACGTCCTCTATATAAACGACATTACACCTCTATGGGCCACAATAAACACTTCCGTACATCCTGTAGGCGAGTGCCACCTAGTATCACTCAACTAAACTACGCACGGCCCTAATGATACTTATGCCACCTTTGCGGCGTGCATAGTAATACTATAATAACATTTGGTGTTTCCATGTTACTATGATTTTATCTTAGCGTATGTAAATAAAGGGTAATTTTGAATTGCCAACCCTAAATGTAGTGTCTCCAGCAAATTAATGTGAAATTGTAATTATACAAACCTGTTAAAAATCCTCCCTAGTGTTCCTAGTATTGCCAGGTAAAGGTAGCCAGTCTCAAGCCTGATGGTCGAGTTGAGAATATAAGCAAACTGTTCACCCTAGTTCTACAGTCAGCTGGAGCTGGAAGTCGTCCTCTGTGAAGGAAAGTTCGTTCTGTAAAGAAATTCACACAGGCAGTGTTAACACTGTTAGTATTATTGTGCTTACAAGTAGTTTTTCTACACTAATATTATTACATATTCAACTTAACACTTTTCCTATCGAGCACATACACACAAATTATAAATAACCCAGTGCACAAAAACAAATTGTGTAAGTTTATGTGTTTGTGTGTGTACACGCGCTTTACACGAAAATATATACACAACAGAAGTAAATAAAATAAACTTACCGTGTAGAAGTACTGGAAACGAGAGAGGTCTTCAAGTCTTCAATTCACTGCAGTGGTACGGAGACGCAGATTCACTTCTGGAGTGGAGGAGAGAAACTTTTGGAATGATTCTCTCTTCGAAAATCCTCCGGTTTTATACCCGATATCCGGAGGAGGAGGACGCTATTATTTGTCAACCCGCTCAAAATTTCCCCAGCAATTTCGAGGGGTTCGTACGTGTATTGGCCAAAAAATCAGGAACAAGGAGTTACTATTTCTTCGATTGGATGAGGAAATTCACCTTATTACCACGCGCCACACGACTAACCGCTTGGGGTTAGTGTTATCAAAGCGTAATGAATGTTATTCTCGCTTATAACGTGGGATATCGTGCATCCCAAACATGTTTTTACATGCTTTCAGGTTTCAGTCTGTCCTTTTAGAAAGTTGTTACTTTTTTTTACCCCTACCCTACCCATAAATTTCCCTTCACTTCGTGTCACGCACGAGTCATTACCGTGGGTTATAGTGTATAGCCCACTTGTATCCATAGTATCTACATAAGTGGTTATAAAAGTTATTTTTTGTGCCACACCCTGTTATGCAAACCTTGGACTTTTACCTAGGGGGGAAGTGGTTTTGTATGCAAAATCGAATGTAAAGAATGTAATGCTGACGTCCAGACTATATAGACTAAAATAAGGTCAGCAATGCATAAGAAGGAAACCAAACAAAAGGAATTTGAAGTTATTTAACATGTAAAATCCTTGAATAGTTGACGCGAAGTGTATTAGTAAGTTTATCTTTTCTTCGAGCATCTATTAAATAAATTCAGAATGAAGCTCACAAAAATCCATCAATCCTGTAATGTATAACCTTCAATATTGGAGTAATTTCAATTTACGTAAATGTAAGTACATATAAAAGCATTGTCTTCGAAGTCCTTAATGACTTTGCTAGGTAATTAATTATGTAAATAAAATGCCAGCCTTTGCATTTCATTATATGAACACGGGGCATGATTATGTTCTGTGTAAATTACATATGTATCTACATTGATACTATAATATTAATTAATGCAGCAATTTATTGATCCATTATAAGTGAAAAGTAAAATGATGTGAAATTCTCCTCAAAGTAATGATTCGTAATTTGTATAAAACATTAATCTGAAATCTGGAAACGATTATCTTCATCAAGTACAATATACATAACTTGGACAACAATAAAGACACTTGTGAGGAATGAAGTTCATTGAAAGACGGGAAGTTTCTTGGCAGGCACACTCGGGATTCTTTGAACTCATCTTGAACTTTTACGCCTATCCTTACGACGAGCTGAATGTGCTAATTCATGTGTAGAAGAGAGAGAGAGAGGTCATGCACGTGTATGCAATTATACAATGCATTTTATTTTATGTGTAGATATATTCGGGAGAACCTTTATCGGTTGCCATAACAAATCAGTAATTTATTTATTTAATTATTGTTTATAAAAATTAATCTACATTGTTTTCTAATCATTAGTAATAATAATTATTATTAGCATTTCTAGCTTGGTAGTAAAGATAATAAGACAACATTATTTACACACACGATATTACATCTTATTCAGAGATTTACGAATCAATTCGAAAATGTAAGAGTAGGAGCCATGCTGTGAGGCAATAGTCTCTGCGGTTTCACCGGAAGGATTAGACACATCAGGATCCAATTTAGGGTCCAGCAATAAAATAATTAAAGTTTCTCGGGCGATAGCGTTTTCCGCTGCTATATGCAACGGTGTTAGTCCTGAAATTAAAAACAGGAACGAAAAAATGTAGAACCGTTGAACAGCTTCAAGATAAAGACTTGCAAATAAATCTGAATATTTTTTTACATTTTAGTTTTTAGTGTCCAAGTGAAAATATTATTTTTATCTTAAATGGTTTTTATAGTAATGTATCTCAATCTCTGGACAGACAAAAATTTCTCAAAAACAGATAAAATACAAAAATTTGTACCTCCGGTGGTTCGGGCATTTATATTTGCACCATGCTGTAACACATTTACTGGAATTCCAGCGACAAGCGGAATGAAGAGGCGTCCAACCATCCGTAGTCTTAGCACCGATATCTGCACCATGCTTTAGTAATAAATTGATTACTTCAGGTCTCTCTGAATAAGCCGCTCTATGCAGAGCAGTGTAACCATCTGAGTCTTGAAATGCCAACAAGTCTGGTTTGGCCCGCAAAAGATCCGACATCTCCTCCACGCGTCCTCCCTCAGCCAGCTTGAGGAAATCCGATGACATTTTCTGTCGGCACTTTGAAAGAAAAAAATCATAACTTATGACTTATATGTACTTCTTTGAGTTTAAGTAATGATAATATGCAGATGGCAATAGTACGTATGTTATTATTATACTTACTTATATTATTTAAATAGCAGTTTAGTAATAAATAATGTTTGGCCATTTATTTTTCACCAGTGTGCGTATAAGTATATATATGTATAAAATGGTAATTAATTAATGTTTCCGTGATTCATCGATAAATCACTTTTAAGGACTTAAGACTATCAGTACTTATGTAACAAGCTTGTAGGAAAGAAATTAGCTTTTTAAAGAAATATTCATCTTTTTTCCTGCTTTTTCCCATTTTTAGATAAACTTCACAATATATGGAATTTTAAAAAAACTTGACTCGTGACAAGTTCACATTTTCCAATAAAATAAAATGTAGGTTAACACTATTAAAGTACGGGATACTACTAGAACTTACTCTACATCATTGTAAACAAGTTTACAATTACACAATATACATAGTGAATATCTCTAATGTATGTACAGCCTAATTATGTACTAGTTGATAGTTGACTTAGAAAATACAGGTGTTGAGCCCTGGCATCTGAGAGTTTCCAGCTAAGCTACCCCAATCCCAAAAGAAAGATGAGCTAGACATAAACATACTTTTAATAAAAAGTATGTTTAGCACACAAGGACGAGGATTTAGATACATTGATACAGTGAGTGGGTTCTTAAGAGTCCCATAAGAGTAGCTCGGTAATCGGCAGATCAATTAAACACGTTCATGTTAGTCTTTATTGGCTCCTGTATACATTTACTGGACGAGCAAGAAAGGAGTACATATTAAAGGAGTAATGCAAGGTAGGTATGTATATTTAATGAAGTGTTGTTTTAAAATTGCCTTCTGTCTGTGGCTTCAAATTCCGTATGTGTCCTCACTTGTGTAGGAATAATAATGGTTAAAAAGCATAAAGTAAAGGACAAGAATGTTACGCACCACTGACACCACAGCACAACTCTCCATCAGCCGAGTAAAGTAGTCAAAAAAGGATCTTTTCAACCAAAAGCGTCTTTCCGAAGTATAGGAATACAGTTACGTAACCAATATATTATCACTGATCAGTCACACAACACCGGGAATCATGGTAAAGAATATTATTTGTGTATTATTTATCTGCATGTCCGAAGGAAATAAAGCATATGGCATATTGAAACCTTGATTGAAACTAGGGAAACCAGTTTTTATATTGAACTTTCATCATTGAAAACATATTTTAAGAACTGCAACACGATCAACATTGTGCTCTTGGAAAAACTAAAAGTACACACGATGGAGAAAAAATCCTGACCAACACCAATGGTCTACTTTTTCAATGCATTTATATGCATGTGCAAATGTGCATGAACAAGAAAATATGTTTGTGGTAACTACTAATATGTAACCTCCTCAGTCTTCTACAGATAGAGATACCCTTGAACTGCACACATTGTGTAACAATCTTATCCATATCTACTTGTTAGTAACAATAGTTACGTATTGATCGTATACTTATGCAGCAAGTTTAAGTAAGTGTCATTAGCATAAAATGATTATTAATTTCTGTTGTTGTTCATGATTCATGAGTCAACTATCGGGCTTTACTAAGTATTTACTTACTTTTGGAGTAAGTTATAAGGAACAATCTGGACTATTTACACTTACATTTAACGTCTTGTTGTTCATTATGAGAAAGAAATTATTGATACCGTAATTTTATTTGAAATTTCGCGGAGGGGTTTCTATCTTCAATGTTATTAACTCTCGCCGTATAGAGAGAAATTGTTTTGTTATAAACAAATTCTTCGTTCAAGTATCATTATGAATGCATTAGTGTACATAGTAAATGTGAAACTTTGAAGATACAAATATTACGGTTAGCAACGTCAGTGTTACAAGTTCTGATCTAATATGTATACCATATGAATGAACGGCTATTTTATTTACATACGCCGTCGTATGTAAAAATAAAATATCATGTCCCCTCATTACCTCTAAGCCAAAATTTGTGTCAGATATTTTCATCATGTTCACCAGAACATGTTGATCAATATTTAATTTGATAACGAAAAGTAGAGTTCCGTAAACCAGTTTCATGCCAAAGTCCAAGGTAAACCACTGCCTATTCCTATTCCAAACATAGAATTTTTATTTTAGAATTTTAGGCCTTCAGCTCACCGGTTCTGAATGATTCCAATATAACTTTCTGATTGAATTATAACACCTAAAAAACATTGCATAAACATAAACGGTCTATTTCTATTTTGTCAGCTTTCCCAGTACATACCAGAAAATTGCAATATTAGGTAATATTCGATAAATCTAGGTGGCGGAAGATTTATTAAACGAATTTAGTATTAAATTTTTATTAAAAGAAATCATAATATAAAAGTTGTATTCAGGGATTATTTTGTTAACGCTAATTATAACATCGGCGTGCCAATGACGCCTATAGTACATATTGGTATGCGATTCAACCTAATTTGTTTTTTTTTGTTTCCCGTTCATTTCCTGCTTTGGTTAATTTATTAAACCTTTTTCCTACTGACTTTCAATTCCTTATTCCTTTTAGACTCCAATTAGTGTTATTATTAGTAAATTCGTACTTAACCAAATATCCACGAAACCAAATTAATAATACCATCAGGTCATTGCGTGTATATAATGCAAAAATGCAGCCTTTGTAGTTTGTTATGAGCAACCGAACTTTTTATCATTATCGTATCTTTCCGACTTTACTTTAAGCATCATCAGCATAAATGCATCCTGCCACAAGGAAGCTCCATTTGATAATTACTTATACGTATTTTTGCTCCTAATGCCCACAGTGGAAAATTATTGTATTTTAAAACTTCGAATCGGACTGTTAAGTTATTTTGCATTGTTAGCTCATTGCTGCAAAGTAATTAATCCTATAGATATGCTAACAATGCAAAATTATACATTTGGACTTTGTATTTGTAGGATAAGAAATGAGTTAAACAGTAATAAACCACTACATTTTCACGACCTATAACCAGGATCTGTGTTTAACATTGACGTGTGCAAAAAACTAGTACATAAGATGAGACGGAATGTAAAATCATTCATACTGACGCTGATCTTCTAGAAGGACAGCTCAAATATATATCTGTAAGTGTGTTTATTGCTTCTGTGGCAATTATCTGTATTACTCCCATCCTGCCATTTTTTTATTATAACTGTCACTTTGCCCTCTTGATCAAACCCATTAAGACATTGAATGTGTTGGGAGAATACATATTCCGAAAAGCTATCATACGCCGCACGGCGTTAACAAACGATTCTTCATCATCTGCTGATCAATCCGTTGTCTCAATACGTAACATTATTTCCGTGCGAAGTTTATTTCATTTCCCAATCAAAATTTGCACATATCTGTATTAAATACAATATAATAGTTGCATTATCCCATGCTGTAAGTGTATGGTGTTTAGCTAGTCCACCGAACACTTGCAGTGAGCCTATATGAATATGTACTTGATGTTAGTCTA
>JAQGAK010003515.1:0-14890 GCA_034696945.1 Lipothrix lubbocki
GATGACGGAGACCTTTATAATACTCCGGTTTTTAGCGTGTCAAGAAAAACCAGCCAGAAAATAAATACCAAAACGAATATGCTCAATACCTGCATTTGGATTCATGGTTGGATCCTTTAAGCTTTTAGAACGGGATTCCACACTGATCTACATTTATTTTGTTTAATGCCATATTGGAAGCTTACTGGTTTGTACTAATGCGCGGGCGCCTATTGAGTAACTTGTAATGTGGTCCGACACCGGAGTTTTGTTATATGTAATAGATTTCAATATTAGAGAATCTCCTTAAGCGGTTTTTTCGACCCGCGTGTCATGCGTACCTGCGCAGTAGCTATATATGTACAAACTCTTCTTATAAGATAAATTTCTTGAAAAGACGGGCTTTCAAAGTTCTACAAAGCATAAAATCTCTCAAGATTAAGCTTAACGTGGCGCTTTTAGCTTGTCGAAGAAAAACAGCCAGAAAAGAAATACCAAAACGAATATGCTCAGTACCTGCATTTGGATTCATGGTTGGATCCTTCAAGCTTTTAAAAAGGGAATCAACACTGATTTACCTTCATTTTGTTTCATACCACATTTCAAAGTTCCAGAAAGCACAACATCACTCAAGATTAATTTTAATGTTTTGCTTTTAGCGTGTCGAGAAAAGCCAACCAGAAAAGTTATACCAAAACAAATATGGTCAATACCTGCATCCGTATTTATGGTGGGATCATTCAAGCTATTAGAACGGGAATCCACACTGAAATTTTTTCATTTTGGTTTTTGCTACATTTGAAGCTTACTGGTTTCTACTAATGCGCAGGCGCCTATTGAGTAACTGATGTGTCGTCTGACAAACTATATACCGGAGTCTCGCTATATAAGATCTCAACATTAGAGAACTCTCTCTCTCTTTAGGAAGTTTTTTTGACCCGCGTGTCATACGTACCTACACAATAGTTATATATGTATGAACTCTCATAAGAAAATTTCCTAAAAAGAGACACATTTTAATCATTTTTCAGAAATGTTTAGGCATGATTTGATCACACATTGTTAGTAAGTACTAAATTTTTTATGAACTTGTAATTAAAATTAAACTTTTCTCTAATTCAAGTTAGCAAACAACGAAAATATGGTAAGTCTACATACATAGTTCTAAAGGTATTTAATTAACTACACCAATTCTGCTCAAATGTGTGCTCTAAAGTTTCCTTTAAATAGACTAGGAATGCTTACCCAACACACGGTCACAAAAAAATGTTTAATAATTATTTTAAACGACAGTAATTCCATCATAACTTAAATTATAAAACTCTGCCATTAGGGTAATATCGCCGTTTGAACGAGTTATGAAATTAAGATATTTAATTGCCCAAGCAAAACGAAACCCATCAATTTCATTATTAAAACATGTACTTAATCCAGACATAATTCAAAGCGGAAATTATGAAATATTTTATGTAAACTATTTTGCACCATTCGACCAACCTTGTTTGTGTTATTCAGAGAAACTTATTAAATGTAAAAAGTCAAAGCTATTGTATGGTTCACAAAATATTAATCCTGACGGACTTATGGATTATTCTCAAAACAAAACAGTAATAATTACCACATTATCAGCAAAGTATGTCAGGCAGGAAATGAGACAAAAATATCATTGATCTTTGAAAAGTAAATAGTCAACATCGGCAATTGCATATGTAGAAACGCTTGAGTTAAAGCTCTTCATTTTCAAATCTCAAGCAATTGTCTTCCAGTGTTTATTTTAGCATTCAAAGATGCTCACTGCAGAAGAAAATAAAAATAATATCACAGCACTAAAGTTTCTGGCAAGTTGGGCACTTCTTCCTATCAAATTTTACGACGAAACTATCCCCAATATTGAATCTGTAGATAGTCAGGATGCGTCACTTAGCGTAGAAGGAGAAAATAAAGTTGAGTACCGCATTTCTATGAAAGTATCTTTAAAAAGGCGGCGTGTGTACGGAATTTTTGCAGTGTACGCGCTGCTGTACAATGTTCTCTTAAGTTTCCGGCTCATGGTGCTGCTAGTAAACAAAGTCGAATTGTACCATGCATTCATACATATATTTTTCTGCATTTGCGGATACACCATCCTTCCTTGGATTTACATGATTATGTACAAATGGTCAGATTACACAGTGATGATTTTCAACCAGATTGGCTCGAATCTATCAGGTAATTCATGGGTACATCAGTATACAATTGAACACCAAAGTGTTTTTATTAATAAATAAATTGCGTAAAACATTGTTTTGCTGATTTAGAAAAACCCTCTCGAAAATTAACCAAGCTCAACGTGCAGGAAATCATAGCAAAATATTTCTGGCTGCTAGTGGCGGTAGCAGCGATAGTAATGAGTGCATGTAACATCTTTAATTATAATGCACCATATGCACTACCCTCTCTGATTCCGATCAAATACCGATACACTGGTTTGGCAGTCATGCTGAGCGCAATGGATATTGCAAATGTTTGCATTATAATGGCCGCAACCTATTTTGTTCTTCTAATCCATTCACATGTTTTTGAAATGATTTGCACCCAACTGGCAAAAGCAGAAGCAGTTGTTAACCAGCTACTTAAATCAAGGTAATCATATTTCTTTGCCCAAATATAGTAGCCGTTGCTGATCTGAAAAACTACGCCACATTACTTGCATCATTTTATTTTCATGAAAATAACTTGTCAAATTGCATTTTCCAATAAACACACAGGTTGGTGAACAAGACAGCAGTGCTGGATTTCTTCAAGGAAATTCGCAGAATGCAATTATTCGTTCAGTTCTTCAATCAATCTAATTCTACAGCAATATTCATTTTAAAACTGTCGTGCATAACGATAGGAATATTTGGCGGATATGGAGCAATCAGTTATTTTGTTTCCCTACCTCTTCTCAGAATTCTCACCACTGTAGCTACCTTGGACGCAGTTTCAATCTTTGGACTATTCTTTCAACGGGCTTTCAAAGTTCCAGAAAGCATCAAATCGCTCAAGATTAAGCTCAATGTGGCGCTTTTAGCGTGTCGGGAAAAACCAGCCAGAAAAGAAATACCCAAACGAATGTGCTCAATACCTGCATTCGGATTCATGGTTGGATCCTTCAAGCTTTTAGAACGAGAATCAACACTGATCTACGTTCATTTTGTGTTATACCACATTGGAAGCTTACTGGTGTCTACTAATGCGCGGGCGCCTGTTGAGTGACTACTACAATGTATTTTTACAGACGTATATGTACCCACTACAGAATTCTCCTCCGCAAATTGTTTGATGTCATTTTTGCGTCCAGAATTTAATAATAAATATTACACACAAAATTAGGGACAAAATATAAATTACAATAATTGTGAATTAGGCTTATAAGCATATATTTTTAGCGGTAAATAATATTTTACTGAAACCGTCAATTGAAGGTGTAGAATTCTCAATGGCGCAATTTCTGTACAAGAATATTCAAAGTCTAATGTTTACAGAGAAGAAAATTAAATATGATAAATAAAATAATTCACTGATTTAAAAGTTTTCAGCTTACCGGCTGTCTGGACTGAAATGGCTAATTATAAATTTCTTGTACGTTTCTTTAGTACAATATACAAAATTATTCAATCAGCAACTTGCGGATTGACTTACCACATCTAGCCAAATCACAGCAAAGAAGGCACTTCAGTCTGATTTAGGGCTTCAAAATTCTAAAACCGATGGTATATCAGCTCTTGCAATAAAAGTTAGTGTGATTTTGTTTACCGATTGCAGTACTTTACGGTTGGTGAAGTGCAAATATACATATGTCTTATTCATTGCTCAGGCAGGTTGGTGCACAAGTCGGCAGTGTTGCATTTCTTAAATGAAATTCGCTGAATTCAATTATTTGTTCTGCAATCAATCTAGTTTCACCGTAGTATTCGCAATACAACTAGAGTGTACCCTGGTGGAAATAGTTGGTGGATACGGGGCCATTAGTTACTCTACTTCAAGACCATTGCTCAGAATGCTCCAAAGTTCCAGAAAGCACAACATCATGTAACGTGAAACCCAGTGATGAAAACTTTGGTAATGCAGCGTCAACGGAGTCAAGCTAAGCAAAGGTCTCGAGTAAATAAGAACACAATGCAGCTGCTCAATAATGCCGAGATTTACAAGTAACGGTAAGTACTTTATTAGACAAGATGTTTTCATGGCCACTAATTAGACAAGAGTGAAAAGGATAGCTCAGGGAAATACAGGTGAAGGTTCTACGATTAGATGAATTCAATGTCGGTTAACCAGGTGATGTATACTAGTAGTAATAACTAAACTGACAATCACCCAAGATTAGAGCTTTCAAAGTGCTAGAAAGCACAACATCACTCAAGATTAAGCTCAATGTGGCGCTTTATGTGCGTCGAGAACGACCAGCTAGAACAGAAATACCCAAACGACTATGCACGATACTTGCATTTGAATTTATGGTGGGACCATTCAGGCTTTTAGAACGGGAATCCACACTGATATTTAGTATCTACTAATTTGCGGGCGCCCATTGAGTACACTAACCTCTCGCTATAAGAGAACGCCCGGAATCACCGAAATCAGTCTCTAATATAGGAATTCTCTTATAGACAGAGCTAGTATGCTTATAACTATGTAGCTTAAAAAAATGGGTTTATACTTCGATGCACCCGAGGGCTATACAGAGTCGTAACTATCTAAGCTCTTTATATATGTCTTTTTACAACTTGCGAGGCACTCTGCCCGATATAGCCTTATAGCACAACTGGGGTCCCGCCCATTTCCCGCTGGACACTTTCGGGACTGCACAGCAAATTGACGAATCGGGCGGCTCAAACCGCGTAGCCGGAAAGCCGACCATTTAGCCCACATTAACGCTACACCATTCCACCACTTAAGGTGAACACAATATAGACAAGTGAGTACACGGAATGATGATACTGTGCCCCTAGGAGTTTGAACGTAATTCAGAGGTACTTATAAGGACTTGTTTGGTAGGGTGGTATATAGGTGTCAGTGTTTAGGTGATAAGGGCTGTTAGCCACGACGCTTATGCTCACCGGAGGCAACTTATGCACTAAGCTGTATCAACTCATCTCCTCATTGATTACACCACAGTACACCAATTAACTCCAGATTTACACAAGTGCAGCAGATCACCACCCCACATCCACCCACACACCATAGCTATAGAGAGAGAGAGAGAATAGGACACGGAAATTATATAGTGGTGCTCGGGGATCGAACCTACGACCCCCGTCGCTACTTGCGAACGCATTAGCCACTGACCCGCCGGCTCGGGTTAATAAGTTGAATAATACGTATGTTGATAATGGTCCCAAGAATAAGTGTAAAATATATGACTGCATTCCCAATTTTGTTTTTTTGGTTTTAAAGATGTATAAAAAAACTTAATTTTAAATTTCGAAATTTTAAATTTTAAAAAAACTACCCTTCTGATTTTGGGAATATTCAACACACAGCTTATAAGTCTTCCCAAAAACACAAAAAATTTTGGTTGAAATCCCTTTGCTTGTTCAAGACTCAAGAGTTATTGAGTAAAATATAAAATTTTGAAATTTTGAAAAATTGTTTTTAGAAAAAACCACTCGACCGATTTTGACCAATTTCAATACCGACCTTTTGTGACCCCAAAAACAGGTGCACAAAATTTGGTTGCAATCGGTCCATGCGTTCCTGAGGTATCCTGTCGTCGGACATACGGACAAAGGTCATTTTACAAGGGGCGCTGACGCCGCCCCTAAAAAACGAAACATTCACGTAACCACAAAAATGGATACATTATCACTCAAAATAAGAGAGAGAGAGAGAGCACAGCGCCTTACTGTTAACACAACACATGCTAAAGTTACCAAATGGCAATTTAGTATATGTAATGTTTCATATGTACATAGTACGCACGTGAACTATGAGTAAAAAATAAATAAATAATTTAATAATTAGTTTATATTTAACTATTAACTAATACTTAAATTTTTAAGCGTTGAACTTCTTATGAAATTTGTATTTAGTTATATGTTATTTTATTTATTATTTTATTACATAATGTCTTATTTAATTTTTATTAAATATGTTATTTATTATTTTATTACATATATGTATTATTTAATATTTTAGGTAATTATTTAATTATTATCTTCTTTGTTCTAAGAAATTTTTTAATGCTTTATTTATTTTATTTAAAATTTTATTAATATTTTATGAAATATTTTATAACTTTTAATCTGTGGTGTACTCCTAAAATTTCTTATACTCTGGCCCAGACCCAAAAAAGTTTTCATCAGCCTTTGTAAATAATAAGCAAAAAAGTCCAAATTTTTAAACGAATGTACACGCTAAAAGTTCCGAAAACTAAAAGTAAGAATTTATTTGAGGGGTATACAGATTCAATTATCTCCTCATCACAGATCACAGCGTTGGCTTTTTCGATGGAGGAGCTTTAAAGAAGTCTGAAATTGTTCCCGTTTTTGAAAAGTAATCGTCATCAGCAGCCACACGCAACCTACCCAACCATTTCCCAAGAAAAGCTACATCCACATTACCGTTAAAAATGAATACATTAAAAGCTAAGATGTTTTAAAAAATAAAGCAGTCAAAATAAAACCATTTTATCTATGTACATGTTCCCACCGAACATTAACTTACACATAAAGAAAAGTGTTGACTTTTAAAATGGGTTTTTGTAGGGGAAATATGAAAATGCTAAAGGCCTATTACTACTAAGGCTAGGAACTCGCGATTGCTTGTAAATTGATAATAGAGTATTCCAAGCTAGGTAAATGGTTTTATGAGACATCTGAATATCGGAAAAATCAAATATAAAAATCGTGAAACCGCTAAATGTGCAAAAAATTGCGTTAAAACGCAAACTGCAAAATTTCACGGCCAAATCTGTTGTCCAGAATTTGGTTGGTATTTGTTTCACAAAAGTGTCAATTTTACCCAAGAAAATTCTAAAGTAATTTCCTTTTGACGTTAACAAGCTGAAAAATGAAACGAGGAAAAACTTAAAAGAAACTCGGGAACAATTGTGAAATGACAGTTAAAAACTAAAATGTAGTAAAAATAAACAGAAATTAAGCAATTGTAGATAAAAAGCTCAAATTACGAAATTACATGAAAAAATCGCGCACAATATTGTCTCATGTCTGTATTTTTTGTATGTCGACATTTTGAGGTGAAATGGTTCCGTGAAATGGTTTCAAGGTAGAGTATGTTTAATATAATTTAAAATTATTGAAATTAATTAAGGAAAATTTAAATAAATCACAAATTATTGAAATTCATTAAAAATTATTTAAATGTAATAAAAGTTATTTAAATATTTTTTCAGACGCAAGTTGTCGCGAGCCTATGTTAAATCGAGTCTAATTTAGATTAAATTCAGCTGCTGAAATCATAGGAAAATGACTGCTAAAATCCTTTTCCTCCTGTTTAAGACAGAGCGTGCGTAAAACAAATTAATGACTAACTTAGGCCGACTTGTCTAACTGATTTCTTAGTTTTACAACGCGCCCGATACCTTAATTGTTTCAAAGTTCTATGAAAATAAGCGTTAAATAATCATTTGAATCCATTTTCGGAAATTCTTTTATACCCTGGCCCCCAATTCTCTACCCCTGGCTCAGCCACGCCGGGCCAGTCCTCGAGTACACCGTACACCCCTGTCAGGGTCGCGGCATTGCAAATTAACCTGGGGTGACAGTTGACAATATGGAAGCCATAATTGCATACAAAATTCCATGAAAAAAGTTAGTATAAATTCAAATATAATAATTAATTTTGTTAAATTTTCTAATTTTGTAATTTATTAGCCTGGCGCTGCATTGATGTTAAAGGCACGAAAATTTCATAAAGGGCTAGGTTGTGAGGTTAGGTAAGGAGACTGGACGTTCACTTCTTTGCTTATCATTTCATGCTTTCCTTCCATTTCTGCAAATTAAACAAAGTTGTACTATATTTCATATCTACGGACGATATGCATACAATGTTATTTGTTGCACGATAAATTGTTAGTGTGTAACCCATATCATGGAATCAAACCGTGTTTCGACCAAATCAAATATTTGCTTACATAAAATTGGATTTGAATCCAAATTTATTGAATTATTCAATTTATTTATGCCCTTTAGTTTGATTTGGCTTTTCAAATCCAAATCAAATAGTTCTAAAGACTAATTTAATCAAATCACTGATCTTCCGTTTGAGTTTGAATTTTAGTCGGATTTCGATTTAGCGCCTACTGTGATTTTAAAAGTTTGTATTTGAAATTGACCTTGAAATTTGAATTTTATAACATTAGTTAGTTCGTACTCTGTCGTAAGGCAAATACCATAGCGGTATCAGTGAAATAAAGTTTCGTTCTCTCTCTTTGAGTGTAATCCAAAGTTAATGACCTGATTGAGCACCTTCCTTAAGAATTGGTGAAGGTTCAGACAAAAGTTTTCAGGATGTCTCTTTCTTTTGAATTGTTTGACCTCACCAAAATATTTTTGTGAAGTATTTATTATGACGAGAAAACTTGTATTATATTTCAACACCATGGTCATGGTCCATTGCTCCGAATTTTCAACTTTTTTGGTCGGCATTTACGAAGTAGCATCCATGGCAATTCCCATGAATCCACTAGAGAAATCCACCCCTTTTTTAAACCGCAACTTAAACTTGCAAATTAGTGAGTTATTGAACCTTTTATATTTTCCCCACATTATACGTGGTATTAAATATTTGTATAATAATATCCAAAGCCGACTTCGTCTCCAGTCAAACGTAAATCAACGTCTAATTGCATCTCCAGCGAATTTTAATTTTTTCAAATTGTTTAGATGTTTTGATATCTGAAGTGTAAATTTTTAAATTTGACTTTGAAGGCACGTGGTTTATAAATCCTATGCTTTTTATTGACAACGAATTAAATTACATGAAATTGATATCAATATAGAATAAATTGTGCTGGGGCGAGCTACGTTGTACGATTTTGATAATTCTCGAAAATTTAACTTTTGACTCAATGAACGAAAACAAAACAGTATTAAACATTAAAATGTAATGTGTTTGCGTAATAAATTTTGACGAATAATGTTTAAGTGCATATGAAGCTATGGGCATATTACGAAAAATTGCTTCACATTATGTACTATAATTTTTGTTGTAATTCACGTGGTTTGCTAGGACAAAACAAGTTATCTTAAACGTCAACTTAAAAAGAAACAACGCGAATCGACTTGAAAAGTTTTAATGATACAGATAGTTGCCCATATTCTTTAAACCAGGGATACTTCAATATGGCTATTTCACCAAAAGCTTGAGTAAATTTGATTTGTTTGGAATTCTGGGGTGACATGAATTCAGTAGCATCATGAGGTAGATCGTAAGCGTAATGTACATGTGACTTAATTACACTAGTCATGAAGTTAATGGCAATGGACGTCGATTAATTACATCACAAGTACATATCGTCGGCGAAGGATCTGAAAGTACCAACTGCACGCGTGGCTAATGTCTTAATGGGTGCCTGCCTACCGTTACCGTGCTTACAGTATCACTAGGATTATGCTATTTCGTATCACCCTGTCTATGAAAGGGCTTTAATACTAGTGATTAATATTAATAATGTAAATTATGTGATAACGTATCTGGCTATTACCATTTCCTTTTATTAATTTTTTAGAAAAGGGAATTTTCCTTTCTAAGGAACTTGTTTAGATCGTCACTCTCTAATTCAACTACAACTGCACTAATCGTAAGTAAGGGTTGTAAGTTGTAACGGCTTCGATAGTGAAGCACACTATACGCAAAAGGAAAAGTATGAGAGAGTGGATCTGTGTAAGTATAGTTTGATGTGAGGGTTTATAGCCACAAGTGAATTTTGCGGCTATTCCCTGTGGTCAAGGTACTATTATCCTTCGATCATCCGCTGTTTTAGACTCCAAAGCGGGAAGTTAGTATCTCTGGACGGAGAACTGTACCCAAGGTCTGGTAAACGTACGCTGCTGGTGGAAATAAAAGGAGCTACTGCTTTCCTCGAACCCGAACGTATAGGAAATTCTTCCCTGGGGATTAAATTAAGACAAGTCTTGAGTTGTATTTGGGCTCATTATTCAGTCGTAATTGCCAATATCTTTCGACGAATTGTGGATTCCGAAAACACTTCTATTGTTTAGTTAGACCTTCCCTTTCGCCCGTGAATTCATCAACGGTAGGAGTGTCGGAGGCTGGTGGTGGAAGGGCCTAATGGGATGATAAAAAATACAGTGTGACTCTCAAAATCACCCATTCGACCGTAATATTATCGAATTGAGTTTAGAATAATGCCTACACATATGGGGCCAACCCACTACCACGGGCGTGTATGTTATAAGTTGGTAGCATGGTCATCCCGCCATGGACTGTAAGTATATAAACCCAGGACTGTAAATGAGAGTCTCTGGGGACACATATTTTTTTGGATGTATATAGAAACTCCAAATGTGATGTAGTTATTGATATACCCACTATTTATTTACTTGGATGCTTTTCCATATTTTAAGTGTTCCAATCATTCCATACATTGAATTATTTCTGACGCGGGATTTTTTACCTCTGCCATTGCTCACCCTTCTGCATTATACGGTATCTACATGCTCAACTGGACAAGGTTTGATATTGGATATATAGGCAGAGGGTTTGATTTGAGCAACCGTTTGGTATGTGGAGCAACCGAAATAATAGAAAAATGAAGAATAATAAAATCCAGTCACTGTGAAGTCGTACATGAAGCTTGCTCACAAAACTTATATATAGTCTCATGCATAAGGTCATATGATGTGTGATAATATACACTATATGATTACATAATTGGAAAAACCTACATTAGGAATCTTGCTTTACTCTGACGATTATAGATGACTAACCTAGACGAAGCAGGTTTCGAATACATTGGATTATCAATGATAATATACGTGAAAATCTTCATCCATGTCTCAGATTTGAGTTTTTGAATCTAAAATGCTGTAGACTTACATACGTATACTTATTTTATATGCGAACTAACAATAAGTGATTGAAAGCTGGATTGAATGTATGTACTATAGACGTATAGAATTTTACATAAATAGTAAAACTATATAAATATAACTATACCTATAACTTCTTGTCTCTATAGATACATTCTTACACTTGTACATGAGATATGCAAGTTCTGCCCGTAAGTTCAACGAAGCAAGATATAAGTTCTGAGTGTTGATTGGCTCCCTGAGGAATCTATCCAGTGCAGTGAGGTGTGAATGTGTTAGCTCATTTCCATTATGGTAATCATATCAATAAAATAATTCCATCACCGGGTATCCGCAACTTTCTCTTCTTCCACTGCTACACAATAGGCTGGCATTTAATATTACAGCGCATTTAAGTATTATTCTTATTCAATGGCGTCATTTCCTTCAATTGTCCCTACATTTAATATACTTATACATACACGATTCGCATTTTTGGGTAAGGAATGAAAAATGGCATGCAGAATTGAAGACTGGAGATTGGGGGGGATGGGGGGTCTGCTGCTATTGGTGAATTTCTTTTCCTACAATAAAAGACCGTGGGGTGAAAAGTGAAAAATATTACATACAAGGAGAAAGGCTTCACTTAATTTCGCCTTACCTATTATCCAAATTCCAGTTTTCAATGGGAATCCTTGACTTGTGACAGAATAAACTTACTTTATTATTAACTACATTGACAAATGAGTTTTCTGAACTCACGGAATAGCACGATTAGCATCAAGAGTAAACACACCTCTGCTATTTGTTCTTATTGAAAGATATTTACAGGAACATTGTGCTTCTGTCACTGTGATGGCCTGAGCCATCCGCTTCGTAACTTGGTCAATGTAAATTACAATGTACAAAAGTAAATTATTTTTTGGCCCTGCATGAATGGAGGAGGGAAGTAAACAAAATTTACTTAATAATAATGTTTTAATGCTCGAGGGTTATAGGTTAATCTTTCTGCTACTATTAAAACACATTATAAAAGTTAGACTGCAAGTTAGTACACTTCATTGGAGAGATGGTGCTTCGTGCTGCTTTTGTTATGTATTGATACTCCATAATAGCATAAATTATTCTGACAAAAATTAAATATGAGTAAGTACTACTTACGCGATGTTACGGCAAGCTTGGCTGACGAGAGGAGACGGTGGATTGGATGCACAACAAAACAACAATAATAAAAGAAAAAAATGACTAGAATGGGTAGAGTATCTACAGATATAGGGTGTCCATACTTAAGCATTTGAACTGTCGAAGTAGCTTTTCATAGCCACAAAACTATCATTATGAGTACATGTTGTTCATATACATGTTCGTACAAATTGTGGTTAATCAGTGATCCACCCTTGCGAACAAATAAACTCCGCACACGTCTTCATATAATGCTTAACCATTAAATTGATTATTTAATAGAATAGACTCACGCATGCATAGAGAAGGGAAAAAAGAAGCTCATTCTGTATGCATGGATGGGGACACACTTTTTATTATTTACTTCCTCAATACTCACACAATATAACGAGCTCATAATGGGAATTATTTTTACCAGCAAACTTCAACATAATTAAGTGCCTTTAGTTTCGAATATATCTTTTAGTTTGGGATATTAGTTGGATATACTTTTTGCATTTTATTACTTTTGACTGTCATGTAATGTCTTATCTTATATCTTATCTAAACTTATTGTACATTTGTTTTGTGCATAGACGGATCGTTTTAATTGCAAATGAACCAAAGGCTATAATTTCAAAACTCGAATTTATAATTTAGGGCTTTAGCTTCTATTAATGTTATGTTTGTTTTATGTGTAAATGTGCACTTGTCGTAGTTTTTGAAGCTATACAATCATCATTGTAAATACTTTATTATAGTATAAGAATGTAATTTATTTAAAACAGAACTCATCTAAATTTAAGTTAATGAGGCATGCGGTGCAGCAGTGTTTTACATGCATATTATTGCATACAGCAAACAGTATAGGTAATTGGACTCGGGCAAAGCTTCCATTAACTTGAATGGCCACATATAAATAAATGTATTTATAAGTTACAAATGAGACGGACTGGTATTGTCCGGTAGTGAAAGTCAAGCTTTGAAAAGTAGCCACGCGAAAAGTCATACAACTGCTTTGCCAAGTGGAACACCCCTTTGACCATTGTCCCATCTCGGCACTGACTGCTGTGGGTACGAAATCTCTTGTCTCTTTATCTACCCTCGACCTTTATGCTTTACCTATACTTTACAATACATGCGGTAGCTAAGGATAAACCTATTGTGAATTCCCGGGGATTGTTAAGACTGCCTTACTTTTGCCAATCATATGCTTGTGGTTGTAATACGGGAGGAAGCTTTTCTACATTTTATTAATCTTTCGGTTATTTTATACTTTCGATTTATCCATGTTATTAAATTATCACTAAATTGAATAATTAGCAGTGTAGTTGCAATTTTTATCAGATTTACATACACATATTTAACTTTATAGGAATTCGATGTATAACTTTGTTTTTGCAAAAATCAAGGTGTATTGTTGATAATACGGAACGAAAACGCAAAACAAAATAAAACTTCACAGAAAGGTTGAGAGGACAATTTATGACTAACTTAAAAGAGGGAGTAGAAGAGAATAGAAGGATGTACCTATATAAAAGAAAATAGATGACGTGGGAAAGGAAGACGTAGTTACGCAAAAAATTTAAATAGAAATAGAGTAATAGTAATAATTGAATTTACTGGAATTGCAACCGAAGCGTTCCTCATATTCCCCATTATTTTCAATCTTACCTTACTGTGCTTCCAGGTGAAATTAAATAAGTTGCAGGTTGAGTGATTTATGTATAATAATACATACCTATAACAAAGTAACGTATTTTCATAGAAAATTATTCGTTTCTCGGCATACAAGAGATGGAATGCATAGGATTCATCTTAATAGCAAACAATTCAGTTAGGGCTGCGGGAGTCGAGTTACTTTCAAAGTAAGATATGTATGTATAGATGTGTGTTTATGTTTGTGCGATGCTTGTAATATATTTCCCCGTTGACACAGTATGCCCGTAGTTCTTATTATTGTACATATTGAGCTTTGTCCCATAATCACAACTGCGTGAGATGAGCAGCAAGCAACTTCATCCTCCGAATGCGCCAACTACATTTCGGGTCGCTTCCATGGTTGGAGTGGAATTAATTGAAATAGGAAGACGAATGAATGATGATGTGATTTGTGTTTTAAAAACAAATTTATCTACCAGGAGTTTGCTCTTCCATTCAATTTCTGGACCGTCACTTCAATTCCCTCCGTCCCTGAATGACATACATAGACTACTTTGTGTGTCGTTTCTTTAACACTCTTTTATACGTTATTGCCTAATACATATGTCGTATAGGTGGTTATATTCCATGTTGTACATAGAAAGAAAACTTGTGAAAGCCAGTCGAAGTCAAACATGATCAAATGCTAGAAAAGCTTATATAGCCATCAGGTACGTACATATAAGATTAAATTTTTTCAAAGAAGGCTTAAGTAATGATACATGCTTTTCTGCAATAAACAACCCCATGTTTTCAACCGCGACCAATAAGCTGCAGAACATTTCTTTTCACTAAATTCTGCACTTATGGTATCTTATTTTCTAATTGTAAGATTCACAAGAAACTTTCACGTATAAATTCATCTAAAATTTCTGACTTGATTGTAAATATTATTAGTCGTGCTAACGTAACATTTCCTTTCCGAGGTTTTCAACCTACCATTCGTCATTTTCAAAGGGATATCGCTCCTCGAGGTGCAAGATGTTATAACTCCAAATTTCTTAAATGCAAGATGTTATATCCACCATCATATT
>JAQGAK010003516.1:0-14886 GCA_034696945.1 Lipothrix lubbocki
TTGAAAATTGAAGCTCCTTTGCCGGTGCCGGAAAAGCCGAAGGAAGCTGAAGCGATAGAAATTCCTGTTACCATGGAGACTGAAGATGATAAACCTAGACTTGAAACTGAAGAGACAAATTAGTATTTTTAATATGATTTCTAATTTTAAATGATTATTAGTTGTATTTTTGTTAATTATTTTCCTATATTTATTTATTGTGCAGTTATAATTTTCTATTATAGATTTGTGCGTTCATGAAGTTTTAAATTTTTGTACAATTGTTGTATGTATTTACATAAATATTCTTAACTGTTCTGTGGTTTGTATTTCGTGGATGAATGTCGTGACGTCGTGAGCGTCTAACTGAAAATTGTATAAATAATATTAAATAATTTTTTAATGTAATAAAAATTAATATTTTATAATTTCAAATTATAAAATATCAAAATAATGCCAGTAATCGCGTTTGTAACCATTTAAATTCCTCTGCATCTTTTCATATTGTTAATCACTTGCTTTCATACAATACCTCGCTAGTACAAACAATACGTACATAATACAGTACATACACAGAATGGTCCCAGGAAATTCAAAATCCCCAAAAGCATCATGAAAGAAAAGTTTGAAGTTGAAAACCAAGAAAATCTAATCGTCGGAGGACATTAATGTGGACGAATTTAAGTCCAACTTTTTCCCAGAAGTTTTGATAATGTAGGCCCCGTTAACGATTCTTCTTTTCTCACGTTTTAAAAACTCTATTTGAATCTAACTAACCATCAATTCAATGCAAGCTGGAATATTACATTTAAATTCCATCAGAAACTGGAAACGGAGGGAGTTTGTATTTAAAATTATGGCCGGTCAAGTTTATATTTAATGGAGTTATCCATGCTTTTTAAATGATGGTGGATATCCCAAAATGCAGCTAGATAGACGCACATGGAGATTTGCATCTCCATCGACTATTTATTTACTGTGCTACACTATAATGTTTATTTTATTAGATTTTTATTTTTAATTATTTTTATTATTTATATTAATTAAAGTCTAATTAATTACATTTATGAAGTTTCAGTTTATTTTGTGATTTTATGTGTAGAACTTATTTCGTAGTTGAATGTAGTATGTCGTGATTGTATTGTGGAGTGTGTATTGCAGTGTTTAAGTTTAATTAAAATACATAGTACGAATGGCCTTTTTCAATGTTAATCTTTCAATGTTTTATAATTTTGATGAAGTAAGTTTAACTTTATTGCGACTTAAAATCCTGTAATTTATTTATCCATTGTCAATATTTTATTGATTTCATAAAATAACCCCCAATAGAAATAATAATTTGCATAATTCATTCCCAAGAAATAAAATTCAATTTTAGCCAAAGCAACGTAAGCGGAACGTTTCCCGTAAACCTTCCGAGTATGAAAATTATTTAAATGAGCGTTTTATGATTACTTTAAAAGCGTGTGTGTGAACTTGTTCAAAAAATGGCAAACCACTATTGCAAGCCGTAAATAGCTCGTCATTACTGTGATCTTGGAGGTTGATTTTTCGTTCAGTTCCACACACTAATAATTATTGTTAATCCAGTGCAAGAACATTGTGCTCACACTGCTCCCAGTCTATTCCACGTCTTATAAGAACTCTTATTGCCAACATCCGAATGTAGTGACGTCCACGAATGTAGTATGAGCAAGTTTCTCACAGCATTTCATGATAAGATAATGTGTAACAAGGATGAGCTTATTGACCCAGAAGTTTCAACTATGTCATGAATTGTTGAATTTGTGTAAGCTCAACAGCAACAGCTGATTGTTGCTTCACCTTTGACGTCACAACTTGGACGTCATTGTTGTGAACATTGGGAAGGAAAGGGATGGAGGAACGTACTTAAATCTTTTAGCACACGTGTAATAACGCGTGCACCTTAACCGTTCTATACTTTTGTACACGTTCACTTTCGTTGGTAACGGAAATTCACGTCAAGTCAAAGTAAAGGGTTAAGTTAAAAAGTATAAAAGCTAGAGATGGTCAATTTAGCCGCACATTCTGTCTTTTCTCACCGTCAACAAAACAACTTGAATAAATACGTTGCCTTCAAAGATACGTTTTTAAACATTTTGATTATATTTCGACTTCATTATTTTGACCTGTGCCTTTAATGTTTTGGCAAGTTTATATCCCTTTCCAGTAATAATATTTCGGAGATATTCAATCGTTCACCAAAGTTTAGCACAACACAATAAATAGACAATATTATTACATTTCATTGTCTCTTTAATAATTCTTGATTTTAATCAGAATTACATAGATTCTAAATAGTGTTCGGAATTTAGAGGTAAGCTTTAAACACTTTTTGAATACTTTATCCTATATATTGTTGATTTGAAATATAATTGCATGAATATTTAGTACTTACGGCTTAGACTATATTCTATTTATTTCTTTTTAATTATTTAATTTTAATTTTGGCATATTCTTATTTTGTAGTCATTTTTGTTTTCCCAAATCGCTTATTTTGTAAATGTTCTTTCTCTGTTTGAGTATCCCTTCGATGTTTAATTTCACATTTCAATTTAGTTGTAGGACAGTTATTTGAATTATTTTATTTGTCACTTTTTGTGATAGAATTTAATTTCAACATTATTTATTTTTATCTTTACAGAATAATCTAAATCCAGCAAAAATGGCCAGCTTATTTACCCCTGACGGCTCGTTCAACCCTGCGGGTTTCGGTCTTCCATTCTTGGCCCAGCTGTACAGCAGAAATCCTGAAGGTTTCCCCGGCGACACTTTCCTCCAACAATGCGGGAGCTTAGTCAACGAAGGGATTCTGGAATACGCCCGGCAAGCTTCCATGCAGCCGTTGCAGCCTCAAACTCCGAAAAATAACAATTCCGCAACGTTTGCAAGCCTGGCCTTCAAAGCTCAAACAACAACTAAAGATGGAAAATTCACGGTAAACATCCCATTGTGGGCAGGTGTAAAACCCGAGGACCTCAAGATTTCCGTCAAGGATAGAGAACTGATTGTTGAAATTAAATCCGAAAACTTGGCCGCAGACGGATCAACGCGTCTGTACCAGGAATTGACCAAGAAGATCAATCTACCGGAGGATGTAATGGCTGATAAATTAAAAACGATTTTAGCTCCAGAAGGAATTTTGAAAATTGAAGCTCCGCTTCCGCAATCAGGTCCCAAGGCTGTGGAAATCCCTGTCAGAATGGATTTTTGATTAGCAACTTCGTTTAACCACAATTTTTTGCGACCAAAAACTTATTTTGTAGCGAAATTGGCTCTTCGAAAAATTATTATAGTTTACAACCAGTTTTGAAATCTCATATAAACATTTGAATAATAATAAATTATAACAATTATTGTACAATACTTCAATATAACTTATCAAGTTACCCATAAAAATAAGTCTTTAATATTAACTTTAACGTTATTCTTTAGTAACTATTTTCAGACCAGAAAATAAATAGGCATTAAAATATGAAAACAAATACAAAATTCTATACGCATATTATTTAATGACATCGAACTCCATCAATTTGTAGACATAATTCAATCATAAAGTTCCAATTGGATTTCATCAAGCTGAATTTTTAGAATCTACTGAAGATTATACAGATGTAGAAAATAGTGTAGCAGTTTCGAAATCTAAAACATCAACAGCAATTATTACTAATTATTAACAATACTATTTATTATTAACAATTTTTTATATACATATATATATTTATTATTCGCCTTTCCTCCACCTATTATAACTAAACCTCTCAAAATCATGAATGGATTATTTGAACATAACGATTACAAATAAACCAAACTTGACCATGACTATGTATGTACATAATTTTAAAATAAAACTACAGGATGAAAGAAATTATAACCTTTCAAAAGCGCAACTTCAGTTAAATCACTTATTTATATACCTCATTAAGCAATATGCATGTAAGCCAAATCAATGATTATAACGAATGCTAATCAGCTAATTTCCTATCCGGTCATAAATTCTTGCAACACCTGATAACAATGTAATTCAACATTAGCAGTTTTGACCATATACTAATGCATAAAAGCATGATATCTCCGCTATCAAAACCTCCAAAAATTCTACCGCATTGGTCGCCTGATAAAAACCTGATTATCATTAGCTTTACCTAATATACAAAGGGTCGGAGTATCAGTTGACTATTTAATAATTTCAAAGTCAAAGACCACTGAAGATCTCTAATTTTGCAACTGTTTAATTATTTTACATTGCTCCTTTATTCGCTACAAGGAGTTTCCTGCATCAAAATGGTAAACGTTGTTGGCAAAAACTTATATTACTAATTAAAAAGAGAAACCGTCTGCCAAGCTCTTGAATTAAGATCTAAGCCATTCTTTCCAAATTATATTATTACATTATTAAAAAAATTGCACATTTCATATAACCCATACAATTCCAATTTCATTTCAAAATTATTTTATATATCTGAGAATTTTCTGAGGATTTCACAGTACACTCTCATTATAATTTATGAATCTAAAGATTCAATGTGAGCAAAATTTGTTCTAATCGTAAGAGAATGTTTAGTATTAGTAGTTACAACAAATAAATAAAAATAATAAATAATCAAAATGATTGTTTATATACACATTATTTATAATTCATTTATGGATAAAAAACTAGGATTAATGAAATAGAATTAAAATCTTGAAAAAATAAATGCTGAAATAATTGATTATTAATTCAAGGACAAAGAACCACCGCCGCACGTCAAGGACCTCATAAAATTTTTCAGTAAGTCCGGCCCTACCCGTCGAAATCCTTCACGCGAAGCAGTCAAAAGTCCTCCGCCAACATCGTCAACGTCGCCCTTAACGACCCGATTCGAGTACAACATCCGCAAGCCCACAAGGTCCTTCCACGGTAGAAAACAACAGATAACAAATCTTCACAAATTAATTCAAGACCACAAAAAATCCGGCCAGAATCTCACCGTGGTATCCCAATCACCGGGAGTCCATCCTTTGGGCGGAGTAGGCAAAACAGAGTTGGTCCGGCAATACATCGAAAATCACAATCATCTCTACAGTCACTTGATCTGGATTGATGCCCGAGATGGCTCAACTTTAAGAAAGGATTTTAAAAATCTAGCACACCAACTTGGCTGCCTGAATTCCACGGAAGATTTACCATGTACCTCGGACTTGGAATTAGTATCCAAAATCTACAGTACACTTCAAAATTCAAAGAGTCTAATAATTTTTGACAATGCTGAAGCCCTGGAAATAATTCAATTTCTGCCCCCAGAAGACCAACAAGGAAAACCACTGATTTTGTTGATTAATGCCAAGGAATTAAATTGGAGCGAAGAGCCATTGTTGTTGGAAGGACTAACTCCGGAAGATGGCGCAGAGATGCTTAAGCAAGCTCTTGCCCTGGAGGAATCGGACGAGCCTCTGGCGAAGATGTTCTCCGACCTTTCCGACGGTCTACCATTGGCTCTTCAAATAGCAGTCCCACTAATCGACATCATTCCAGAAGATGAAGAATCCGGGTCCAATTTCCTCAAAAATTTCGTAGAAAAATTTGCTACAGAGCAGGAACAGTATTTAAATCGGAGGTTGTCCGACGCCACCAGTAACATTACTACTGCCGTACTCCTACAAATTGCGGAGAAAGAGATGCAAGATGAAGAACATGGTTCCGTGGCCATGGGTATTTTGAGGAAGCTTGCTTTTATTTACCCTACTATAAATAAGCACATTTTGGAGCATTTATTCCCCGAAATTACACCTCCATCTCGAATTATTGAAGCAATGGAGCTTTTGGTTAAGTACAATATTATCGCAGATGTTGGGCCGTGCTACGAAATCCATGGACATATCCAGACGATTATTATTGAGTTAGTTAATATGAAAACTAGCGAGAATAATAATCAAGAATTAAATAAAGAACCACATCAGAAATTAAATCAAGAGACAATTCTACTCGGACTGGCTTCAAGTATTCTAAATGCTCTCCAGGCACCCCAATTAAAGCAAATTTTAAAACAAGAACTAATTCAAGCTGGCTTGATTGTAGTGAAGCACATGAGACGACAATATTCCAAACAGAATTTCTTAAAATTTGCTGAATTCATCGGAAATCAACTTGCAAAGGTGGACTACCTGGAATCCTATACTTTGTTCCAAGACATTTTAGATTTTCACATTAAAAATCTTAGCAATGTGGATGAAAAATTAATTTCTCAAACTGCAGCAGACCCAAATGGATTAACCAATCAGTTCGCTACTACATCACATTTAATTACCCAACCTGACTCCGTTTCGAAGGTAGAAAGTACTAGAGAAGAGAATCATAATACTCCAGGAGTTTTAAATTTAGGACTTTCTGGGGAACCACTAAGTTCAGGACAATGTTCTCCAGAACTGATAATATTACAGCAAACCTCATCAGCTCAGGATAAAATGACTCAAAATCCTGAACAAACCATCCCTCAACCATCAGTAAACTCAGAAAAAATGCCCACGGAACTAATAACCACACCAAAAGATAACACTGCGGAATCAATTAGAATCACAGAACCATCGAGTCCCGTCAAATTAGAAACTCAGGTTCTCATTGAAAATCCCTTGGAATTAAATCGCGTTCAAGACTGCAAAAAACTACTTAAGGAAATCCTCGAAAGTGAGGAAGAGCCAGCTCCGAAAAAGCTGGCAGCAAATCAAATTCTTGGACACATTCTGAACATGCAAGGGAAGTATGAAAAAGCTGTAGAAATTTTCCAAGAGGTAGCTAAAATCCAGAGAAAATTCTGGGGAAGTCAGCATTTGGAATATTTAACTACACAAAATAGTATCGCCACGCTGATGATCGATTTGAGAGAATACGAACAAGCGTTTCTGCTTTATTCTGAGATTCACGGCGTATTTAAGCTCCATTTTGGAGCGGATCATCCCTTTACGGTAACGGTTCTGAATAATCTTGCAGTGGCTCTGCACCTCCAAGCCAAGTATGATGAAGCACTGGAAACATACAAAGAAGTGTTGTACTATCAGGAGAAGTTGGCAGCAGCTAATGATCAAAAGAATGACGTCAAGATCCTACGGACAAAGAATAACATTGCCGTGATCTTGGAGCTACAAGGATCGCATGAGGAAGTGCTGGAGATGTACTTACAAATTTTTGAGGAGCAGCTGGAGATCTTAGGAACATCCCATCCGGACACGCTGACAACTGCGCATAACGTCGCATCGGTGCTTGATCTTCAGGGGAAATTCGAAGAAGCTCTGAAAATCTATACGGATGTGTACCAAGGTAGGAAGTTCCTTTTGGGGGACGAGCATCCTGATACTCTAAGCACCTATCACAATATGGCCTTATTGAATGATAAATCAGAAGATTACGCTGAAGCCTTAGAGATGTACAAACAAGTTTACGCCGGACGTTCCAAAATCCTAGGCCAGGACCACAAAGATACATTGAATACATTGTATAACATGGCTGTAGCTTTAGAAAATGGCGGGAACAGTGACGAAGCCCTGCGAACTTACTCCAAGGTACATGAACTTCTGAAAGACAAGCTAGGTGAAGATCATCCTGCGACATTTTACCTTCTGCACAACATGGCGCTGGTGCTGGAAAACCAAGAAAGATATCAGGAAGCATTTGAACTGTGCGACAATACCTATGAGAGGCAATGCCGCGTTTTGGGAAAATATCATCAAGAGGCGCTGGACACTCGTCACGAAATGGCGACCGTGCTCGAAGCGCAAGGCAATTATAAAGACGCTTACGCCATCTATTTGGAAGTCTACACCGCCAGAAAGGACACATTTGGGGAGAATCACCCCGACAGTTTACGGACTCTCCACAAGATGGCGTCTATCCTGGAGTGCCTGCAAAGCTATGGAGAGGCCTCCGAAATCTACTCTCAAGTTTTAGAAAAGCAGATGCAAGTTCTAGGCCGGGAGCATGTGACAACTTTAGCCACGGAGAGCAATAAATCTTTGGTGGAATTTCACCAAAAAAATTACACAGAGGCGCTGGAAATGTACAAGAAGGTTTATGAGATCCGCCAGAGAGTCCTGGGGCCAGTGCACCCCGAAACACTGAGCACTCAGCATAATATTGGACTTGTCCTAGCAACGTTGGGAAACTTAGAAGAAGCTGGCGTAATTTTCGAGGATGTTTATGAAAACCGGAAAGACATTCTGGGCGAGGAGCATTTGGATACTCTGCGGACTCGACAGAGTTTGGCTCAAGTCCTGAGAAAACAAAATAAACATTCCGAGTCGCTGGACATCCTCACTCAGGTCTACAGCTCCAGGAAAAAACTTCTTGGTGATCAACATCCGGAAACTGTTAGTGTAAAGAGTAGGATGAAGGCTATTTATAAAGCACAGAGTCTGGACAGTGATGTTTGAATTCATGTTTTAGTCTGTCTCCCTTTTACTTATATATTTTTACGTATTATTTACTTTTAAAGGTCAATTTCCTTATCCTCAAAATAATAGTTAATGCTACGTTTGTCATTTTTAATTAACCAGCATAAGTATATATCGGGGAATTTTCCCTTTCCATAAAAGTGCTATTTTCCCGGTTTGCACATGCAAAGGACTGTTGTCGCGTATTTCCCCCAAATGATAAGGGATCTTTTGGCTTCTGCTATATAATACGTTGGCGGTCACGTTACGTCACAATCCTGACATTTAAGTACATTCTTTCAAAAATATTGAAATGCGGGAAATTTAAAGATAACTGAAATTGAGTTTTGAGTTCCATTCCAGTTTTAATCTTGACTGGACAACAAAATTAAATGGGGAAGTAGTGCAAAAACTTAACCATTTATTCAATTAATTGATTTTATTACTAATAAATTAAACAAATTATTATATTGAATTAGTTTAATTTTAGATTTGAATTGTATTAAACTATAATCATTAAATAATTTTATTATTATATTTCGTAAATAAATATTTAAAAAATATGTATGATGTGTAATTCTCATTTTGTGAGTGTTTAAATAATTTTAAATTTGTGGTTTAGTTAAATATTGCAGTGTTTAATTTTAGTCGAACAAAATAGCGCTTATGCAAAGTAGCTCATCAACAAAACCAAAATAGGACTTAATGCTGTTTTAATCGACAGCATTTTGAATTTAAAACTTGGTTCGTCGTTGAAGAGTCAAATGTAACTACCTATCTCCACAGTTTCTAAACCACAAGAATGCCTCCAGCTTACAAATATTATTTTTAAAGTTTGGAATGCAAAAGGAACTATCTCGACTATTTAGCATTGCAAAGACACATCAGGTGTAGAAACTGTTGGAATATTTTCCCTTTCTACAACATGCAAGACTTACGATGAGCAGTAGTTTTCCAACAGCAGTGGGATTTTGCTTATCGTATATTCACTATACTGGCAATGTAAACAAAGGCCACGCTTTTTCATTATTCGATTATTTAGGAAATGTCTTGCAAGTCTACTATTCCCATTCTAGCTATTCTTGCGTTTTAGCAACTGTGGAGTTATGTATTTGCCTCTTCAATGCCAATATTCTGCAATCGGCACTAAAAACATCCCTGTTAATTAAACGTAATAATTTTGTTGTATCCTTTTTGTTCACGCCTGTGCGTGACGTAAATCAATTATTTAAATCAACCAAGATCTTTGCAGACAAATCAAACCATGTTCGTCGGGAAATTATCGTAAGTCTTGGCAATAAATACTATAGAATAAGCAAATTAAAGTATAATGCAAGTATACAACAAGAAGTTGCACAATCAAATAAATCTCCAGGACATGCAAACATAAATTGGTAGATCAATCTAAAATATGAGCTCTTGAACCCTAATAGTATGTACATATGTATCCAGGTACACATATGTACATAAGTAAATCATATATTAGCAAATTGTTGCTTATACAAGCACAACGGGTAAATTTCGTTACTGTTTTTGATGCCGAGGTGATACATACCTAATTTGAGTTCATTATTCATTCATGGCGTTTTCCCTTTTCCAGAAGTGCTGCTATAAGTGATGTTTCCAGATGTTCCCTGCATTGCTACACTATTGAGAGAGAACAAGAGTTCAGCAAATACAGATATTACTTACTGGATGGTTTAAGTGCTTATATTCTAAATTCCCTGGTTCTACATAGATGACAATACGTGACATAATAGTCAAGCAACAAATAAATCAATCAATGAAAACTTGAGAAAAAGTGTTTTAAAAAAATGTAAATGTGGGTAGTAATGTTCAGTCCTTTTAAACAAAATCCTTACCGCAACCGCAGTTGAGCGATAAAAGAAAAAAAAATATTTTTGGTTATTTTATAATTTTAAAACTAATTAAACAAGGCATTTAATTTTATGTATTGTTGTTATTTTGAGTAGTCATGTTAACATCTTAAAATATTTTGTATTATAATCACTCGTGTGTTCCAGCTTTTAGTAAATTCAATATGTTTTATCAGTTTTTTGTAAGCTTAACAGTAGAAGGATAGGTAAACGTCTAGTGCATTAATTTGTGAATACAAATATTGAATACCCCAACTCGCAAAATACGAACTGCATATTATCTGCAAAGTAATAGGTAATAGCACTTCTGCAAACCTACATAGACAATAGAGAGGAGGAAAATAAATTAGCACTTATTGCTTATGCCGGTCTCATTGACGATATACCGTTGAAGAGGCAAATCTAACTATCTTCACGGTTGCTAAACCTCAAGAAAGGCTAAGGTTACGAAATATTTCACAAATATTCGAATGCAAAACTGACAATGTTGTTCAAAAGCATGGCCTGGCCTATAGTTTACATTGCTTATCGTTAGTATAGCGTTTGATCAGCATAAAATCTCGCCGCTGCTGGAAAACTACTGCTGATTCTTGCATATTGTAGGAAGGGAAAATATTCAGCAGTTTCTACCGCTGATGCCTCTTTGCATATGGTAGATAAACGAGATAGTTGCTTTTGCATTCCAAACTTTAAAAATAATATTCGTATGCTGCAGGCATTCTTGCATTTTAGCAACTGTGGAGGTAGTTACATGTTACATTTGCCTTTATCAACGACGATATATTCCCATAGGAGTTGTGAAGGCTCATTTAACTTCCAATTCGTCCGTATCTCCGTTTAATCTTTTGTGGTCGTTTATACAATCAGCATTTCCCATCATACTCACATGGTATACATACATCAACTACAGGCATGTATGTACATCTACAGTATTGTATATATTGGATACATGCCAAAGCAAGTTGGGTTGAAATTTTATAATAAAAAGGAAAAAATTACAAGAAATGCCCTTTTTAATTTACTTATGCATTTGAAGTCCTTAGTCCGTATGGAGTGCACGTATGTCGTTTGTACTTTGTACGCCATTTCTCTCATTTACTCAGTTTTCTGGGGGAATTTTATCCTATATACAAGAAGTTACTTTATATGGGTAGGATAATATAACTTGTTTTATATTTAAGGAAATGCTGTATTAGTATTTAGTTCGATATTCCAGCATAATATTCTTCCTCGTGTAATCATCTTAAAAAATAATATTGTGTCGACGTGTCCTGGTAAATATGGCATACATTGTACATACACGAGGAAATGAAATTTTTAAAATAGTTTTTAGTCGGAGATAGTTCATGTGGACAATTTCCCTCCATTTAATACCTTTTTTGGCAGTTCTATACGCTCAAATGTTCCGAAAGAAACTTAATTAACCTTATTCTTGTAGTCTTAAGCCTTTTATCATTTTACACGACGCTAATAAATTCGTCCTTGTATTGCTCTGGCTATATGATAATTACCCCAAGAGAATATATATAGACTCACATTTACATATATGTAAATTTGCGTGCATGTCTATAAACTCTGGACATAACAGGTTAATTCTCTACAGCACCGATTTTGATTGCAGTAAATATCGTTGTTGAAAAAGGCAAATGTAACTATCTCCACAGTTGCTAAAGATTCAAGAATGACCACAGCTCTCGAATATTATTTTTAAAGTTTGGAATGCGAAAGTAACTATCCCGTTTATTTACCATATGCAAAGACACATTGGCGGTAGGAACTGGGAATATTTTCCCTTTCTACAACATGCAAGACTTAGCATTAGTTTTCCAGCAGCGGCGGGATTTTGCTTTGCCGTATAAATGCGCTATACTCATGACAATGTAAGCACATTGACCATGCTTTTAAACGACATAGTCAGATTTGCATTGGAATATTTGTGAATATCTTGTAACGGTAGTCATTTTAACGCTAAAGCAACTGTGGAGCAAGTTATATTTGCCTCTTCAACACCGACAAGCTTAACAGTACGGACTTACGGACGTTAATATATTCGTGCATTGTCACAATTATACACACACGAACTTATTTTACTCTCTGTGCTGTTGTTAATAATAGTATACTTATACTATTTCCTTTGAATCCAATGCGCACTCATATACACACGTTTTCCTATTTAATTACTTATAGAAAAAATACACTTTAGCCCCAATTCCATAAGAACCTTGTCCATTAACTAATGAACCTTGAAGCTTGGAAATGGGAATTGGATTTAATAATATTTTGATACATAAAATGAGAATCGTTCCCTATATAGAAAGTGAGGAATGCATATATATATATAATAGTAACTTCAATCCATGTACTTAAGTATTGCATACTACACTTTAATACTCTTTATTCCCTGATATTACTTATTACATTTGACTTTTTTGTTGATTGTAAACTTTCCATTTCACAATTGTAGTTCAAAGTAAATACATCCAGACCCTTGCACGTCCATATTGGCAGTGTTAGGACGGTGTAAATAAATTAAAAGTGAATGGGAGCCCCAACGTTTACTACTATTAAACTACATAGGAAGGCTTATTTATATTACAGAAACCACACTTACGAGACTTAGTGTCTTTCCTGTCAGCAGTGAACGACGAAGCAATATTTGCTATAGAGCTGTATAGTTTTTGGCTTGACAGAAACGGAGCCGATATGTTCTTCAATCCTGTGAGATATTCCGTGATACCAATATTCCTCAAATACAATTTACTTACGTTTCACACTTTTTCACATTTTCACGCTGATTGTGACCTTGGAACTGTATTTACAGAAGCGGAGGAATAATTGAAATTGCATTTTCCTTGTGCTTTAAGAAGTTTCTCCTTTAGAAATTTGTTAGTGCTGTGGGTTTTACTTTTGACATCCGATTAATTTTTAAGCGTGTGCATATTACAAGCTTAACGAAAAGCATATTGCAACATAATTATTCAAAATTTCTGCATTATTATGTTTAAACTTAGCTGACAACCTAAAAATACTAATAAGCAAAAGCAATAAAAATAAATAATAGTAAATAATAAAAATAAATATTGTAAATAAATAATGTGTTAAAAAATACACTAAAACAGACTATGGCCAAAAGTATTAGCAGTGGAAAAACACGGAGAAATAATTTCAATAAAAAATATCCACGTTTATTAGTATAGAGCAGTTTACAATAATAGAATGAAGCTACCATTTTCCGCACTTGTTTCATCGAGTGGATCTTAAAACGTCGTCGTTCATCCGAGTATTTGTGTGTTTATATTATTATTTGTAGTATTATTATTGTAAAAGTAGATAGAAAATAAAATATACCTTCCCTTCGACTCGGAAGTGACGATGGAAAATGGAAATTAATAAGGAATTCATGTCATCTGTTCGCCATGCCACAAGTGCCTCTCATTCCTACTTAATATTTAATAAGTTGGGGTCGGGATAACAAACTACAATGCGTGGATTCCAACCCTTGAGAATATATTATTGAGAATGTACATACATAGTATATACACAGTTAAACTCGAGTGCTTCAACTAATGGAAGTACAAAAATAATAATTCTAAATATTAAATACAGAATACGTCGATATTAATTGTGTATGTATTGTCGGAGTATTCAAACCTACATATTGTAATATTCAGTAAGGATGTACATGACTATATTTATGTACAATCCATAATATTTCCATAATAATAATAAATCCAATAATAAAACTATACTAAATACCATCCGTCCATTTGAGGAGAACATTAAAAAGTTCAGTTTCGCTCTGCGAAGTAAGTATCTTCACCTATTTTATGAAAATGAGTTGAGTTGCTGTAATAAAAAAAATCATAATCCTTTGAACAAAAGGGTAAATATGTGCAATTTTACTACCAGTAAATATAACAACTAATATTATATAATTACACTTGAAACAGCTGTAAGCATAGGGTTAAAAATTTCAGTTCCGAACATATGCACACAGAAATATGTGCTCTGTATGTATTGATTAACGAACGGAGTTTAGAAAGCTGTGATAATTTTTTTATAGATAACTGCAAAATATATGCAGTAGCATTATGTTATTCTTCTGTATTATTAAATACTTCACGTTATGAAAGGCAAATATTTTCAAATCAACTCCAAGATGAAAAATATGAAGAAACATCGACTTCCTCTGGTAATTGTAGCTATTCTCTGGACGATAGCACTTATTTACATGATTTATTCCGCTCAAGTTGAGAAAGTGTCGAACGAATATCTCCTCAAACGAAGGTTTTCTTATCTGGCGAGTAATCCAGAGGCATCAAAGCATCGGTAAGTTCCATGTAGAGGTATTGTTGTTTATTCGAAGCATTATTTATTTATTATATAATTTATTTTTATTATTTATTTATTATGTAATTTATTTTTATTATTTATTTATTATGTAATTTATTTTTATTATTTATTTATTATGTAATTTATTTTTATTATTTATTTATTATGTAATTTATTTTTATTATTTATTTATTATGTAATTTATTTTTATTATTTATTTATTATGTAATTTATTTTTATTATTTATTTATTATGTAATTTATTTTTATTATTT